>CM023095.1:44790832-44879203 GCA_013103745.1 Gardenia jasminoides | reverse complement strand
AAGCCATGTATTGCTACTGACAAAGTTAGAGTTTTTAGTTTCAGGGGGAAGCTACTCTTTTCTCCCTAAGAATTATTTCTAAAGCTAAGTCAGATTTTGGGGAAAAAGCCAATCCCAGAATAATGCTTTGGAAGGAATATGGAAAAGGTTTCTGCAAGAAGATTCTCCGTTCTCAATTTGGAATGCATATGGTGGAATGATGGGAGAAATCCCATTCTGCAACTCCTTTTCCTCACAGAAAAGGGAGAAAATTCATGATCCAGTGGCTGACAGCATGGCAAAGTGGAGACAAGAAAACTGCAGATAAGCACATAGATTGGATCAGAAAATTATTTGACTCTCTCGTAGCTCCTGTCTCTGGGTACCCCAGAGAAGCCTATGTGAATTACAGGGATCTTGATTTGGGAGTGGATAAGCTCAATGGCAAAACAAGTTATCTGAAAGCGAGTGTCTGGGGCATTAAATACTTCAAATACAACTTTGAAAGACTCGTACAGGTGAAGACAAAAGTTGATCCTGATAATTTCTTCAGGCACGAACAGAGCATTCCAACGCTTCATTCCTTGTATGGAGGAGATGAGAAGGAGATAATGAACTGAGCCATGGTTACATTTGATTACTAGAACAAGTCATCAGATCTTCGAAGATCTGATGAACTTTTCTTTTCTTTAGATCTGATGAACTTTTCTTCTCTTTCTTTTCTTTTTTTCTTTTCCTCCGTTTCCTTGTTTTCTGCCATCTAGTTCCAAAACCGAGTTCCGGTACACACTGATGGAAGTAATGATGCATGCAAGCATCTTGAGTATTCACATACTCCTGGGGTGATAGAGTAATGATTGCTTTCAGGTTTCCCTTTAAAAATCCTTAAAACCCCATGAGGTTTTGTATTTGACTTGCATCTTAAAATAAAACATTAAAAAAAATTTTGGGAGAGTAAATATAATTCTATTCCAAATTTGCCCCTTTGTTGTCTTTTTTTTAATTACCAAAATTGTGAGTATATTAATAAGAAATTAAAAACAAGAACAAAACATATCAAGGTTTATTCTAACTAGGCAAAATATAGTGTAATGTTTTTAAATATCAAAAGTTAATGTTTGAAAGTTTATCGAAGTTTTTGCAAGTTATGAAGATAATATTTTCCTTACTGTAAAATGTTTTAAGTTAATTAAGGAGTTTTATAAATCTTTTACATATTTCAAATTTTCTAATTTTTTTTGCAACATGATGGCTTGAGAAGTAAAAAGATACAAAATGCTAAAAATTATACATAAAGTTGTTTATATTATTTTTAAATTGGTACAAAATAATATTCTCACAGTTGTAAATTATTGCAAGTTATTTTTAAAAGTATATTAAGAGATAAAAGTGTTATGATAATTAAGAAATTACAAGAAAAGGGCAAATTTGAGATGAAATTGTATTTTCTCTCCTAAAATGAGTTTTTAATGTTATATTTTTAAAATGGATTTTAATTGATACAGCAAGTTTAAAGTAGGCGAATTAAGTGAGATTTTTTAAAATTTGAGGATGCCAAATGAAACTGCTAAAAACCTCAAGGGAAGTTTATGAAATTATCCTTTCTCTTTAGGAATTTCTGAAATCAAATTGCAATTAATCTTATTATTATGCTAGATTGCTTCAATTATTTTCCTCCTAGTTCAATAGTACATACATGTGCATTATCTTGGTATTGTTTATCATTTTGATCAATTTTCTACTTTTTATTTTTTGGATAAAAACCATATTTCATTAACAATTTACTGGAAATCATTCAACACTATCATTAGGTTGAGCATGCATTAGAAATAACAGATCTGCAATTTAACATTTGAATAGATCTAAAAAATACAAAAAATTTTTAAATTGCTTATTAATAAGATAAAACACTGAAACTCTCTTCTGTACATGTTGTTATCACCAGACCTGCTAAATAACTGTTTCAAGCTCCAACAATGATGATGAGATCAAATTTCTACCAATTGATACCTTATACATCGATGAGTTTATGTATAGGAACACATTGAATTGGATAGAGAAGAAGAATAAATGTAAATTAAGCCCCTTTCTTTGTTGATGTAAGATGTTGTTTTTTTATTTTTAAGTCATTATTGATTTTTTTGGATACCACTACAAATGAGCGAGTGTAAAACGCTAATAAGATTCCATTGAAAGGCAATGAGGGGAATTTTCATTAAATGTGAGCGTAAACCTACAATTTTCTACATTTTTATAGAAAATCGGTGGGTGTGATTGCCCCCACTTTATCTCCGCGGCTCCGCCTCTGATCAACTGTCAACAAAAGATGTTGTTAGTGGAATTTTAACTCCATACTTTTGAAGGATGAATGGTCTAACTCTTTAACACCATTCTTTTGCACGCGCTGCAGCTAACATTCCACACGATAGACACTGAAGATTTCCAACCACGACACGTCAGAAAAAAAAAAAAAAGAAAAACTTCAAAACACGATGCACAATTTGAATTTTTGAAATGGACAAAGTTTACAACTATCTATCTATTTATCTATATCTATCTATATCTAATTATCTGTACTCTATATAAAAGTCCCATGAGTTTCGACACTTTAACGTGTAAACATAAGCATTGTTATGATCTTAATTTTTATTATTTCAATTATACTCTTCTTAATTTGTGGTTAAAGTTTCATATAATCTTAATCGTTGATTAAAGATTCATTGTATCATATATATTGACTTAGAAAAAAATAATTGTTGATTTAAGATCACCATATTACATCATGCCACATTGATTTAAAAAGAAAAATCACTTTAAAGTTATAAAAAAAAGAAATGACTTGAGAAACATTACTCAGATAGAGTGTACAAAGATTCAGAAGAAGAAGAATTTTTCATATTGCACCCAATGAAAATTCAATATGCAAAAAGTTATGACACCTTTAAAAATAAAATATTAGTATAGAACTAGAAAAAAGAAAATCCGAAATAGCACCATACAACCTATATAAAAGTATCATGAGTCTTAATAATTTAAAGTGTGGATAAAAATGTTACCTTAGTTTTTATTATACCCTAACAATCCTTTATCCAATGATTAAATTTATTGTATTTCAATTATGATAACAGTTACAAAAATGTAACATTAAATTTAAATTATGGTAAATAATGGTAGTTATTAGTCCAAAAATAGTATTTATTGTATCTTATTTGTGGTAACAGTTACACAAATGTAATGTTAAATGTAAATTATTATAAATAATGGTAGTTATTTCAATAAATTATTAAATATATAAATATTAAATATTAAAAAATTATTTAATATATAAATATTAAATGATGATAGTTATTATGATAAAAATACAAATATAAAAAATTTTGATCACCCTTGCAATCCACCTAGAATTTTGTTTTGTATAGGTATCTTATTTAGTACAAAAAAAAAGTGTTCTCAGGTTGTACAGGAGTTCTTGCTTGTACTTTTCTAATGAAGCCTACAAAAAAATAAAATACAAATGAAATGAAAACCAGGAAGAAAAAAGGATGCACAATTATCTTCAAATAAAGTTTCAATTTACAAGATTGAATAGGAATATAGAATCAATTAAATATGGTGGATTATTTATGTCCCATTATTCATGAAAACAACACTAAAGGAATACAAAGAATCATATGCAAACACTTCACATCTATTTAATTTCAAAAATATGCTTCTGATTTAATGTTAAATAATTTCATGTATCATTAATAAATTCAATTCACATTACATAATGATATAATGTAAACATATATATAAGATTTAAATTTTATTATGAAAGTTCAGACCATTCACTCAAGTAGAAAGAAATAAATAAAAACTATTAGTATACTTCATATAAATTGATCAGACCATTTGGGTTCTACTACAACAATTTTTTTACTTAGCGTAATTAAAAAAAAAGCCAATAGCAAAGATATCAATATTGGCATATTGTTCAAGACATTAATACTTATGCTAAAGTCTTTAGCAATTTAGTCAAATCTTATTATTTTTTTGAGAGTTACAATTTGATGGTTCTATAAGAAGAAGAGGCGAATGGGATAAATATACAATATGATAGTTGAGTTGGGTTTACATAATTCATATAAATTTATTCATTTACTTTAATGCCCTTTTAGAAATTGATGTTATAATTTAACCTATTTTACTAATATATTTATTTGTTGCGCTCACGCTCAACGTCTAAATTCATTTTTCTCGCTAAATAATATTATTTTGTATGTAAAAGATTATGATATTATGGTTTAAGTGGAATGATGTTATAAATGTTGAATAATTTTGGTAAGATATGATAGTATCAATATTTTGTTACAATCAAAAGGAAAGCAAAAATAAAAATATTTTATTGTGAAGTTGACAATCAAAATTATAAAAAATATTTTAATATCTTACGACACTACATACAGGGGATGATAACATGCAAAACCGTGAAGTATTATTAGTGATTTACAAAATGGTCAACCTCATATTTTTTTAGCTTGCAATAAGGTTTTATCTTCTCAATAAACTGTCTTTTTTATTCAATCCAAATTATACTATGTGATAAACTAAGAACTGTATTGGTTATACCTTCTCAAGAACTTGGCACCCCTCTTTTATGCATATACAACTATTTGTGTTTCTTGAATTTGAAACACCTATTTTTCTGGATAAATCATAATTAATTCTTAGAAGTTTCGCCTGTTACCATATAATCTCCCTATGATACTAAACCACCCACATTGGTTCATAGAAAATGAAAAATGGACAAAAATCAGGTGGATTTGTTAAAACTAAACAGTCTACCTTTTTGTATATCGATGAGATTTTAGTCTAATGGTTAAAATTGAGATCTTAAAACTTAAAGGTCCCAAGTTCAGATTTCCTTCCTCCTCCTTTGTCCCTATTTTTTAAATCCTGTCAAAAAAATTAAAAACCTGCCTCTCTAGTCTCTACTTATTGTAGTTTGCGTGTGTAAATTAGCACATTTTTTTTTCTGGATCATTCTAGAGTTGAAGCATCATTTTTTTTCCTGCTTTTTGGGGTCAAAGAAGCATCAATTGCTATTGTAAGTAAGTCTTGAATGTGGAGCATCAGCCGGCAAGCATGTGCGCCATGAAGTCTAATAGTCTATACATGCACGAAGAATATTATTAACCATTTGGGCATTTTAATTTGTGCGGGCCGAATCATCCATTCGAACTAAAATGATCCATATCCTAACAAAATCTTGGTTGGGCCCGACAGCAATGCTCAACAGGCTTGCGCAGAAGTTTTCAGACGAAAGAGCAAGAGCTCTACTTCAATTCTGCAATTAGTCATAACTGTTCAACCAAAAGTTGTGTCAGGCATATTTGGCGCATCAATAATATTGATGTAAGATTAAATACTAACTTTAAAATTGTAGGAACGAACGAATGTAGAGCAGTAGAGGTCCCAAGAGGACTGTAAAGGAAAAAGTGGCGTGTGGCGGGACAAGTCAATCAATAGACAAAAATTAACCTCCAATCTTTTGCTAATAAAGCTCACCGAAAAGGTTCACTTATTCTACATTAAATTGAGACACAAAATATAAAATTTCTAAGAAAACTGCGGAGCAAAAACCTTGTGGCGATTGAGAGCACAAGGATTTATTTACGAAGAGACGGTTGTTAGTTAGTTATGTCAGTAACGTATAGAACTGTAACATTAGAGTTGTTCTAAGGGAAAAATATACTTTTCGTCCTTAAAGTTTGGGGTTAGACCAAATTGGTGCTCAATGTTTCATCTAAAACAAAATTAGTGCTTCAAATATTCAATATCAACCAACTCAGTCCCTATTTTTTTGACCTAAACAAATATAGTCTTTAAAGTATATTAATTGACCAAATTGGTTCCCAATCTTTTGTAAAATCTAAGAAAACTTATTAATATAGTATAACAGTACAAAATGCTATAAATATTATAGGAAAATTCTAGGAAATATAAAAATATATTAAATACGCTAACAAATATAGACTAAGGCCCTGTTTGTTAACACAATTCAGCATTTAAACTTAATGGATTCAGATCTTAACACGTTCAGACCGTTTGATAACCGAAAATAGAACATCTGAATGAATTAAGTGGCACTGAATTTTCTAGGCAAAACTTGCTCTCAAAAATAAGTGATAAGCTATTCACTTATCACTGAATGTGATATACATTCAAATGTATTAGATTTAGCACTTAACAATTCAATCACTTAATGAATTCAGACTTCAGATTTCAGATTTCAGTTTTATCAAACGCACCCTAAGTGTAAGGTATTCACTTTTGACCAATTAAAGAAAATTGGTAAATATTCCAATTCATAATTTTTACATTAGAAGTATAAGGAAATATCTGTATGAATTATAATGTTTAATTCATTGTATCTAGGAATACATAAAATAAATAAATAGAGTACATGCAGAATACATACTTTATCTCAGGTAATAAATTAATTGGATTTTATAGATTACCTTTTTAAGAGTTCTAAAATGTTTGTGATTTTTTTGTTATTACTCTAAGACTTTTACAAAACTTTTGTGTATTTTTATATACGAGTAGTAACAAATTGAGTCAAGTTTGAATAGTACTATGTTTGAGTTCGAACTTAATGCTACACAAACCTGTTCGAGTTCGACCTTGACCTGAGCGAGCAGAAAATTATATAGCTTGACTCGACTCATTAGTCGTTAGTATACATTTCCAAAACCGAGCTCGACTCATTAGGGGTTGAGATTATTCTCAAACCTTAACAAATTCTAGGACTCGAAATAAAACTCAAAAAACTTGAAAAGGGCTAAAAATTTATGGTAAATTACCTAAAATTCTCATTTCTGTCTTAATTTTTACAATATTACATTTTTACCATTTAAAAATTTTATTAAGTAGACAAAACTTATGGCAAATGCATCAAGCTAATCGACGAGCATTCAAGCAGCACAAATGGAGGGTTGAACTCAATTTGGTTTACACATCAAGTTACTCAAATTGAACTCGAACTCGGTTGGACTGAGTTCAAACTAAACTTTTGACCGAATTAGCTTGCGACCTGCTTGACTTGCTAGTAGCCCTATTTTTATGTCATACTCCCTCTGTTTCCATATAAGTGTTCTAAATAATCGAATTTCTTAGATTAAAAAAGTTAGTTAATTTCTACAATGTAGTACAAGCCAATTAGTTTTTGGTATAATGTTACAAACAGTGCATTTAAATTTAAGGGTAATTTTAGAAAGAAGTACATAAATATTTTCTTGATATGATTAAAAGATAGATAAAAAGAAATATGAGTTTGAGACACTTGTATAGGAACGAAAGAAATATAACCCTATGACTTTACGTGGACGTGGGTTTGTAAACTCTACCGAGGAATAGGGAGCTAAGGATTGGCCATAATGGACTTACAGCTCTCCAACGCGATATGATGACACTAATAAGTAAGCTTTACCGATCTTGCATCCTAGATTTTGCCACACAGATGAACATGGACCTTCCTCATTTTCTAGGCAACTTTTTACTCCAAAACTCGCTCCTGCGCCTCCTTTTATGGCCCAAAAAAGATAATTTCTCATCTGTTAGCTATCAAGATTTAGACGATTAACATCAACTACATGTGCATCAATGACAGCGTCAGCTAATATATAACATAATGTTTACCGTGCCCAAATACAAAATCTGCAGAAATATTAGTGGAGCAAGGTCACGTCAATCTAAAGATGATTTGAGAAAATTCATAGTGAAATGTAATGCAAGAGGCTTGCTATGGTTTCATGCAACAAACGCTTAGGCTTACTACGCCAGCGGGAATTTTCAATTTCATGTCCTCTTTCTTGCTTACAGTAGGATTGCTTAGCCAGGATTTTGTTTCTTAGATAAATTCTCTAGAGGATTCCTTAGATGGGATTTTGTTTTTTACATAAATTTTGCAGTTTCAAATATTTGTCTACTTGTTTTGAGGAAAATAAAATTTTTGTTTATTCTTATTATGATAGGGACATCCTGGTGGAATACAGAAAAAGTTTCATACTATAAGGCCAACAAGTGAAGAGTTAGAGGAAGAAGAGTTAGGCAGAAAACGTGAGTCACGAGCTTCTTAGAAAACGTTCAGACTCACCCCACATTGTAATCGACACGTTGAAATCAAAGATTCTCGGTATGTTTAGTTGGAATTCTGCGGCTTTTGGGTATGACGACCGAAGCACAAAGAGTTTGGGTGCACAGTTGACTGAGCTGTACTTAAATAATGTGTTATACTTCAAGACATATTTAAAACACTGATTTTTTTCCCCTCATTTTGGAGATTCAAAAGCAAAAGATCTTCAGTTTTGAGGGCAACATTGAGATTTTTGCATACTTTAGAAGGCTAAATTTACTTTAACCCTTCTTTGAATATTGTTTGTAGTTCCAAACAACGCTACTTAACACAACCAAAAATTTGTCCTTGCAAGGAATAAGCAGGTAGATGCTTAGATTAATGCAACTAATTGTAGTGCAAAGTCACAAAAACTACATGACAAGTTATTTTGGACTATTTGAATTAAAAATACTACCATTCTGATTTTCATCTTGATATTGCACTTAATCCCCATTAAAATACAACTGCTAGAAGTCACAATACCTACTTCAAAAGTTACTTGGCCCAGCTGGACTCAACTAGACTGCCAATTTTAGCCTCCCTCCACGTATTGAGATTTGATTCGAATTTGCATCTTCAAAATTACACTTGCGTTATCCCCAGCAAAACATAACTAATTTTTGATTAAAAAATGATATTTTATCACTCAAAATGCTGGAGATCATCTAGTAAAACATAACTATTCTCACCACAACACCCACATGAAAGGTTTCTTGGCTTACTTGAATTCGAAAAGACTAGCCAATGAATGTTAATCTCTCCATATACTGTGAATTGATTCTAATTTGCATCTTCAATTTATACTTAATCCCACTAGAACTTACATTTCTCTCTCTGAACCAAGAGGGAAATTCTCATTTCATTATTGTCTGGTGGGATTTTTTTAGTATAAATTTCTTTGAAAATTTGTACCAATTGTCTCTCACATATAGTTAATGCAAAATTTTAATCCCTCAAAATGAAAATAATTCATTTTAATCCCGCACAAATAAAAAATGCTCATTATTAGTCCTCCATCACCTTTTTAGTCATAATTTGGCTGAAATAAGTGACCGACACACCATGCGATCAAACTTTAAAGGGCAAATCTGTCAACCTATATAAAGTTTAACCCAATATATCATGTGCAAATTAGGTGCTTTTGTCAGCCATCATTGAACACAAAAGTAAAGGACCAACTGCCATAATCCTCCATTTTCCCCAATTTTTTCTTTCCCTAACCTTAATTTTGCACCCCAGCCACAAAATAAATTGAAAAAACTCAATTTGTCCACCAACTAGAAGATGAATCCTGTCCACCGAAAGAGGTTGTCAACATTGATCAGCTCTGGCCTTTGCCTTCACATGTTCCTTTTCCCCCCTAATTGACTGTATTGTCTGTATTAATTAGATGTAATCATATGTTTCTATTTGGTGAATTATTGAATTGAGAATAAAAATTTGGCACTGTAATTACAGGGTGTAAAATTACTTACAAATAATCATCATTTTTGAAGCATGTATTGCAGGAAGAATTGATTTATTTTCAATTTACTCAACTTTTGGGCTATGAAATTAGAGTTTGGGATGGAAAAGACTTTGAAAAATTGAGGATTAAGCTAGCTAGTACTTTACTTTTTCTATTGAAAGATGGTTGATGATTATACATGATGTGCATACAGCGGATCCAGATTTATATAGGTTGACAAATTTGCCTTTTAAAGGTTGACCACATGATATGTCTGTGATTTATTCTGAACAAAATATGATTGAAAAGATAATAGAGGACCAAATTGGAGCTTTTTTTTTTATTTGTGAGGGGAGGGACTAAAATGAACCATTTTCATTTTAAGGCGACTAAAATTTCACATCAACAATATGTGAGAGACGAAGGATGCAGATTTCCAAGTTTCTTTTGTTGTCTAATGAGATATTATTGTCTGAAACTACAGGAAGCAAACGTCAGTTTGATAAAAAATAATAAAAAAAGTTTCACTGTGGGCCTTCCAGTTAATAAATAAGGCGGCTATTCCTGTTCCTCAGACTGGTGATCCTGTGACCAGAACAAGAAATATGCCATCTTCTAGCTCTGTCATCCTCCCGTTATTCTGTATCGTTGTCCTGTTATCAGCTTCACGCTCTGCTTCAGATTCAATAGAGGAGGAATTCTACTATTGTGTCTGTACAAATACTGATATTTCAATCGCTATCTCTGAAGGCTTTTTTATTCAAAATAATTCTGCTTTTACTTCAATTCTTGAATCTACTGCTCAGAACCTGAGGTGCTTGGTGCCATCCAGGCCCAAACCTGAGCTTATTTTCAAACCATTGGATGAATTCCAAGTTCAAGCAGCTGTTATATGCGCCAGAAAACTTGGCATTCAGCTCAGAGTCCGCAGTGGAGGGCATGATTATGAAGGCCTTTCTTATACTTCGAAGACTAAATCACCGTTTTTTCTGATTGATCTTGCCAATCTTCGATCTATCAATGTCAGTACTATAGCTGAAAACAGTGCATGGGTTCAGGCAGGTGCAACTATTGGTGAAGTTTATTATTGGATAGCTCAGAAAAGCAGAACTCATGGATTTCCAGCAGGCCTTTGCACCAGCGTAGGAATTGGCGGCCATATTATAGGAGGAGCATATGGTACCCTGATGAGAAAATATGGCCTTGCAGCGGACAACGTTGTTGATGCTCGAATAGTTGATTCTTCTGGCAGAATTCTTGATCGTGAATCCATGGGCGAGGATCTGTTTTGGGCAATCAGAGGTGGAGGAGGAGGGAGCTTTGGTATCCTTCTTGCTTGGAAACTACGGTTGGTGCCTGTACCAGCAATTGTGACAGTTTTTACTGTCCGAAGAACTTTGGAACAAGGAGCAACTAAATTGCTATACAGATGGCAACAGGTTGCTGATCACCTGGACGAGGATCTCTTCATTAGAGTTCTCTCGCGGCCAATGAATTCACCTGATGATCAGAAAGGAAAGAGGACTATAGAAACCGCCTATCAGGCTTTATTTCTTGGAAGAGCTGACAGACTCCTAAAAGTAATGAAGAAAGGTTTTCCTGAACTGGGATTAACACAAAAAGACTGTATTGAAATGAGCTGGATTGAATCAGTGCTATATATAGCTGAATACCCAAGAACTATACAGCCTGAATTTTTGCTTCTTGGTAAACCATTGTTCAACAAGGTTTATTTCAAAGCTAAGTCAGACTTTGTGAAAGAGCCAATCAAAGGACATGGCCTTGAGGGAATATGGAAAAGGTTTCTGGAAGAAGATTCACCACTGACGATCTGGAATCCTCATGGTGGAATGATGAGTAGAATATCAGAATCTGAAACTCCTTACCCTCACAGAAATGGCACAAAATTCATGATTCAGTGGCTAACAACATGGGAAAGTGGAGACGACGAGGAAGCTATAAAGGAACACATTGATTGGATTAGAAAGTTGTATAAATTCATGACTCCTTATGTTCCCAAGTCTCCTAGAGCAGCTTATGTGAACTATAGGGATCTTGATTTGGGAGTGAACAATATTGATGGGGGCACAAGTTTGGCAGAAGCGAGTTCGTGGGGCACAAAGTACTTCAAAAACAACTGGAAAAGACTAGTACTTGTGAAGGCAAAAGTTGATTCTGATAACTTCTTTAGACATGAACAAAGCGTACCTATCATTGATATCTTGTCTACCCGAAAGAATAAGAGAGAAGTGGAGGACAGGCAGGCTTCATCTGATTACTTATTTGCGAAAGAAGAAATAAGCAGTATTTGATCATTTTGTTTGCCAAGTTTTGAATAATTTTATGTATATCGTGGGTCATATATTGTGTTTTCATTTTTGACACAAATATTGATGTGTTTTACCTTTTTCCTGACTGTTATATCCAAATTCACAAGAGAAGACTACATGACCTATAGGATATCTTCAATTGGGAGAAGACAAGCACAAAAGTTTCATGAAAGTTAGTGTTTGGGTGTTAACTACTTCATACACAATTTTGAAATGCTTGTGCTTGTGAAGGAACAGGTTATTAATCCTGATTAAATTTTCCATCATGAACGGGGCAATCAGATCATTCATGCTCTGTGAAGCAGAGATGAGTGGGAAATGATGGTATGAATGTGTCTTTTCTATAATGCCCCAACCCCCCCCCAAAAAAAAACAAATAAAAACAAATAAAAAATTGTAAATTCCAGTTAAACAACCAAGACCACCAAGATTTTATGTCTTTGATTAGATGTGACACTGTTCAGGTTTTAACTATAGCTATCTAATACAGAACTGGGACCCTGAGTTCAGGGATCCATCGAAACTATCCAGGGTTCTAGATTGGAGTAGATTTCTATCTTTTATACTCAGCAGTCTACTACTCAAAACCATTAGTGCTTGGTAGTTGGTACCATCCTGCAGGCTTAAACCTGAGCTTATATTTACACTGTTGATAGATTCCCATGTTTAGATGTTATATGCCCCGAGAAACTTGTATTTGCACGATGATTAGGTTTTTTGACTTTGAAACAACTATTTATTGGAATGGCTTACAAGTGATCCTTTGTGATTTTATTTATTATTATATAATCTCCTAATGATTTGAAATGCCAGCATAAGTGCATAACCACTTCACTACTAGAAAAAACAGCCTTTTGTGACTTGTAACGTTTTGGAGGTCACAAATATGAAAGTTTTTATGACCACAATTAGCATGTCACATAAAGGTCGATAAAACGATGTAGTTTCACCAGCTTTTGTGACTAGCAACTAACGCAAGTCATAAAATGGTTGAAGCTACGTCCTATTTGTCAGCTTTCTGACTAAACACTCTAGTCTCTGAATGAAAGTAAATTACTTGAAAAGTCAAAATCATTTCTCTCTTTCTTTCTTCTTCATCGATCATCTTAGAGACCCTTTGTCTCTCTCCCTTTAAGAGTCAAATTGCAGCTCCGAAGTCATTCCTTAATCCAAATCTCAGGGTTCAAAATGTTGCTTCAATCAAATATTAATTCTTGGAGGTCAAACATCGTAGATTTGAGATTCCTTAGATTCTTAGGCTCACTCATTTTGATTATTTCTTTTTTGCTCTTTATTTGTGATTTTTTTTCTTGTTGTTGTTTTCCAAAAATAGGAGTTTTGGTTTTGCTTTCCTCTAATTTCTGCTTTTTTTTAGGGATTTTTTTTCTCTTGTTTGATGATCAAATGCTTCCAAGGAGAAAATATAGCTCCAGTTGTCAGGTCACCGTTAATGGCGGCAAAATAGTTTCTATGCTTCAGCCACAGTCGCAGTCACAGTCGCAGCCAATGCCTAAATGGAATATGACTATGAAGTCTTGGGGATGTGATAAAGGGCTAAATTTGGCTGGCAATTCCTGTACTAATTCTCGAATTAAGGTGATTTTTTTTATTATGATTAGCTAAATCAATTTTAGATTTTTCTATGTTGATTTTTCATTTTTCTTGATGCTTTTTGAGATACGGAAGTTTAATCATTCACTGATTTTTGTTTTCCATTTTTAAGGTTATGAGCAAGCCCTAATTTTTATTTATCTCTATTTCATTAGTTGTACTTCAAGTTTATTCTGATATTATTTTTCTAGAAATTGTGATGGATAATCTTACAATTTGATCAGCTGTGTGATGATAGATATTAACGCCTTACGCCCATACAACTTTTGAAATGTTGTGGAGAGAATTTTTCCCCCCA
Source organism: Gardenia jasminoides (assembly GCA_013103745.1). Taxonomy (NCBI): domain Eukaryota; kingdom Viridiplantae; phylum Streptophyta; class Magnoliopsida; order Gentianales; family Rubiaceae; genus Gardenia; species Gardenia jasminoides. The sequence continues at coordinate 44,865,380 of CM023095.1, read as the reverse complement.
GTATGTTTGATTTTGATTTAGTTATTTCTTTTGATGTAGAGATATTTAATTGTAGAGGTTAGAAGAGAGGGAGAAAACTTGCCTTGTGAAGTATGATTTTGCATGATTAATCAGTTTCATTTTCCTGTTTCTTGCTTTAGTAATTTTAGCTAAGCATGCTGCCATTGTCAGTTTTCTGTGTCATATAAGCTGAATATAAATGCATTTTATCAGCGTCTTTAAAAGTGATATCTGCATTTCAAGGTTTCATAGTAAAGTTATTTAAAAAGCATCTGTTGAATATGTAGTTATAGATAATCCCACATTTTAGATGCAAATGGAGAGCTTGACTTGAATAACGGTAACATAGGTTGCATTAGATGGTCTAGCTCTCTCTGTGTATCTATCTTGGCCCCTGTCATTGAGCAAGATGTGTTAAGTCAAGCCTTGCCAAAAATTCTCACTTCCAAAAATTAAGTAAATGTTTTAGTTGAGAACTTGCAGTAGATGATGAAGAACAGCCAATTGCTTTCCAAAGTGTAATGAGTACACAACCCAAATGTACTTTGATTGCAGGGATTTGATTTGCTTTCAAGTTATAAAACATGGGGAGTTTGCTTCCATACTATTGTTTATAGCATGCATTTCTCATTCTAAGATAAGAAGACTTGATAAATTTGATCAATGTATTGCTACCATGTAGGTGTTTCTTGAAGTGCATGATCTAGTGTTTTTTGGGTAAGTACAAACAAACTTCACTCCTTTTCATGTTGGGTTTCTTTTAATATGTGTATGAACTTATGGTGTTGTCACTTGTGATTTTTGCAATTGCAGTTGAAAGGTTTTGGTGTTGTGATTGGCATGGAGAAGGATGAGAGTTTGAAGGTATACTACTCAATTTATGCAGTCATTTTACTGCCAGTGACTCAACCATCTGTTTTTGGTTTCAGATTATTAATGAATGTTCAGAGGATCATTAGTTTCACTATTTTGTGGAGGGGGTTAAAGAATGCATCATTTGGCTAGAAGTTATTCACAATACTTGATCAGAAATCAAGAATATGTAGAGTTTTGGAATGATACTATATGAGTTACCTTGCTTGAAATGATACTATATGAGTTAGTTTAATTGTTCGCTTCTTTTTGGTTTATCATAAACAGGATAGAGAAGCATTGTTAACAAAATCTGCTGAGGACTGTTTGTATGAAACTGTAGAGAAGAGCGAGAGTCATATGCGTAACAATGGTTAATTTAACATGCAGTTGTGTGGAAAATTCTTTTAAGCTTGTTTATCACATCTCAGAGTCAGTTTTCTTTATTCAGCATTTGAATTTGTCCTACCAAATGGCTCAAGTGCAATGTAATTCCCTTCCACCTTCTCCTAACAAGACAATATATCCAAGCCAACCTGGAAAAAGAGAAAAGAATAGGTTGCATGTATAGACTGCCTACATTTTGTAACTTTTTGTTGATACAGTATTTGTTATGCTGATTTGTCTGTCTCTTTTGGTTTAGGGTGGTGAAGTAGACCCTGAAGTATTTGGAGATTTTAGTTCTTCGTCTTCTAAACCCTCCTGTCGCCTAAGCAATCTGATCAAGAAAGGGATACTAAATGCAACTGTACATTACAAAATTCTTATTACTTTCACTGTGGCTTTGGCTTTCCAAAGTTCTTGTACTTTTGCTTGGTTAATATGTTATTATGCGTAGTCAACTGGCAAAAATACAATTTTCTCTGTGACACAATCACTTAGAATCCGTGTGCGCCCATCGAAGTGCTACCTTTGTCATGTATCGGCTATATGGCATTCTGATATCACTGTGAAGCTTCACTCTCAGCATAAAATTTTTACAGGTTGGATGGATAATTTGGATTTTTAGTTGTACAACCAAATGTCATTTAAATAATTTAGAGAGAGAGAGAGAGAGAGAGTGAGTGAGTGTGTGTGTTTGTGTGCATGTGTTTTGTTTTCTTTTTGGTTTTGCAATTAAATGTGAGCATCTTAGGGAGATAAGTGCAAAATGTTTTGGCTTTTTTTTTTTTTTGGGATATTATCTGTTTCTTTAAATTGATGTCTACAGGATTAACGTAAAGAGCATTAGAAGAAAGGTAACATTCATCCTATTGTTTTCATTTCCTCAATGATCTTTCCATGTTAGATATTTTCTAACTCTTAATATTTCCTCAATGATCTTTTCATGAGTAAAAATTTCTTGTGAACTGCAGTCCAACATGTATCTGGAAATTCCAAAATCATTGAGGGACTTCTTTAAGAACCAGATTCATTCTAAGACAACATTTCAGCATGCATAAATGATACACACGGTTTAATTTTGCCAGCAGTCAATATTTCTATCTTAACCTATCAGAAATTGAATCAAGTTGTTATTCTATCCAAAGTTTTGGCCTAATCCATCAGACTTGCACAATGCTTCGGGCTTAATAGTTGGAAGTGATGCAGCTGCTCCAGAAATTCCCAAAGCTAATGCTAGATAAATTTTACAGAATTGAAGCAATTTAAACATTTAGTCTCTGCCACATTTGAATTTCAAGATTCAATTTAAGGATTGGGTTCCAAATACATGTTGTTAATCAGAACTTAGTAGCTTTTGGGTTGTAAGTGGACTTTAATATCTTCATGTACGTAGTTCACTTTTCTTTTCGCTATTAATTGACTTTAGTTTTTAGTGTGAATGCTAGAGTTTTATCAGTTACTTGACCTGCTATGGCATTTTTGATGAGTTAATTTGATGCTAAACAGAGTCTCAGGTTGTGGAGAAGATTGTTGAATTGAAGAAAAATCCAACTAAAAAGTAATTTTTGTAGAACTTCTTTTTTTTTTCTTCTCGCTACCTATCATGCGCCAATTGTTGCTTTGATTCATTTTTCTTTGTTTTTTATTTTACAATGGTAATGATGATGTACAGAAGGAAGCTTATCCAGATGCACCAAAATGCCCTCCAACTGCTTTCTTAGATTGTTTTTCTTCTGATTTGAGACATTTTGTATGAAGTTGATATGCACTACAAGAAAAACCATTATAATGATCTTTCGACTTTTCTTTGGTTCTCTATAACGCTTGTATTTCTGATCTTCACTTCCAGATACCAATGAAAGATATAGGCTCAATCTGTTTCAAGTGTCCTTCGATGGTTAATACCATTATAATGATCTTTCGACTTTTCTTTGGTTCTCTAGCAGCAATGGATTATGGCTTTGCTGCAATTTCTTCTTCTTACTTCCATTTTTGAGGAAATTTTGGTAACATTCTATGTGAATATCTTGGTATATACACCTATGTAAGGAAGCAAGTTTGAGAGGCCTAGTGGATAGCAATTGTTGGCTTAATTGATTCTTTCTTGAGTTAATAAACTGGCTGTTGTCAAGCCTGAAGTCCTAGCATGTTCTACAGATATACTTGAAATTTAGTAGTTCTATTTCAGTAGATCTACTTCTAGCTTAATCTAATTTTTTTTTTGTTTTTCTTTTCCTTCAAGGAATTGCAGTTGATAGTGTTCCTAATCACTTTTGGAATTACTCCTGCTTATTTGTGGCAAAGTCACCTTCAGTACCTTTCGTTATCTATGGTTCATGTAGTTAAAAACTGCCTTGTATGCTTGATCTGCAAACAATCTTTCACTTGTTACTTACCTTCGTATGATATGTGGTCAAGTGAAACTTCTATTTCTGGTATGGAATCTTGTGTTAGATGGAGCTACTTTGGAAGAATAAGATAATAAACCCATGAACTAAGCTATTTTTGTTATGTAACTCTAGGATATGCTGAATCTTGTGTTAGTTTTTATAACTTCTCTTGGATTGAGTAAATGTTCATATCTTGCATTAATCGTGAGTCATCAGTATATAAATTCATTAAATAGTACATTGGCTCTTAAATATTGTCACTTTAACGGGGTAAGTTGATTACCGAGGGAATCCAGAGAGAAGGAATAGCATGGAGGGAGGCTCTATATTCATTTGATAGAAAATTTGCAGAACAGTACAATATAGAACCTTCTTTTCATTCTAAATCACTCCATTTTTTTTAAATCCATGTTGCTTATTGAACTTTTTGATCTACGTGCATTTATAGATTGACATATACTACTGTCCGTATATACTTGTAATTAGCACTTGTAAATAAATTTTCCATTCTAGGTTTCGAAGTATATACCTAGTGTCCTAATCATGCTTGTTAAAGAAATAAAGTTGCAGCATTAACAAATAACATGTAAGTTTACTGCCCCTTGTTGTAAATAATGTTGCTTCATCCTCTACAGTTTCCAAGTAGTCTTTGTGATTTACTGTAAATACAAATTTGAGTTTTTGGTTATTCCTTGCCGCTTATTTAAACTAATTGTTTGCATCTAAAGTAATAGGATGAACTGCACAAAAGTTAGGTTGGCAAAAGGTTTGAGATCATGAAAACCAATTTAAGGTTTGTCTTCCCTCATGCTTTTATCTTGTTCTTGGCCAATGGTTCCTCTGTATCTAATATATCCCATATGACACTTAAACCTTTTTTTAAAAATGATAAAATTGAGAAGTTAATACTATTTGACATAGGCTGGTAGGTTTTGTGAGGTGAAAGAATAAATTAATAAGTAGGAAAGCAGTAGATGATGAAGAATAGCCTACTGCTTTCCAAGGTAAAATGAGTATACAACCCACATGTACTTTTATTCACATAAAACTTAAGTATTTGAGATTGAAGATGTAAAAAAGGGGTCATTGAGCTGAAGGGACTTGATGTGCTTTCAACTTGAAGATCGTGGGGAATTTTATGTGTTTATGCAGGATTTTGGTGTTGTGATTGGCACTGTGGAAACTGAGAAACAAATTTCCTATTGATATACTTTCCTTATTTAATCCGTGGGATATTGATCATTGTTAATTCTCTATAATGCCATTCAATGCTGCATATTTTTGTTTGCAGAAAAGAGCATTAAGAGTTGATCTTGCACAAAGATTGCATCAAAACTACTCAATTACTAGTCCAGTGCCTCTGTTGACATGAATACAGTCAAGATGGTACAGAGTCCCCACCCCCCTGCTCCCTTCATTCTAACACTCTGTTGATCTAGTCATCTTCTTCTATTGTATACTGACTCCTAGTTAATTATTGTATCAATGCAGGGAGATTGCACTTAGCATATTGATCCATTCTTCTCCACTGATGAATCTTAATTTAGATTTCAAATGTTTTTGAAAGGTAAATAATGCATTTTACGTTGCAAGTAGGCAATGTGGAAGTTTCAGAAGTTTGTTAGCGTATTAATGTGAATGCAAACTATATTGCTGGACTTTGTTTCTTAAACCTATACTAGGTATTATGTGAAAGATTAGGCAGTTGGTAGGTGCATGGTACTTAAGTAACAGTAATTGAGGGTTTGTATGGATTCTCATTTTGGTGAGATGCTAAGTATAAGTTCACATGTTCGAGTCTGCATGCATCAATTTGGATATAGTGTTTAGGGGGTTCTTACTGTTAATTTGGTGTTAATATGAGGCATGGTGCTTTTTGGTGTTCAATATGTTAATTAGGTTGAAATGGTTATGTCAATTTGCATGTGATTGCTATTTCTTGCTTTTAATTGGTTAGGGATGCAAAATGGTGTGTGGTTTGATCTATGTCAAGATGAACCTACTTACCCTTTTTGAGCGTAATTATTTAATCAAGTTGACATTTTTTTTAACTCCTTTTTGGGTTGGAAGTATATTAACCTGTTACTTTTTGTTATTAATTCATTTTAGTTTGGGTTGGAAGTATATATTAACCTGTTACTTTTTGCTATTAATTCATTTTAGTTTTTAGTTTTGCTGCTGGAGTTTTATTGTTTGCTTAACTTGTGATGACTTTTTGGATGAGTTAATTTGATGCTAAACAAAGGCTTAGGTTGTGGAGAAGGTTGCTGAATTGAAGAAAGGCCGAAGCGGCTGAGAAGGAAAAGAAAGCCAAGAATTCAAATGCACCAAAACGCCCTCCAACCGCTTTCTTAGATATGATGGAATAATAATTTGAAATCCCAACTATGACTTAATCTAGTTTTCTAAGAATGTTTTGTTGTGACTTGAGGCATTTGTGTGAAGTTGATATAGTATATTATCTAATGGATGGTTTTATTCATTAATATTCTAATAAATACTCATTTATTTTCGTGCAAACAAATTTTTATCTTTTTCTTATTTGTCAATCACATGAGAATTTCTTTCTGGTTTTGGGCTTTCCAAAAAAATAAAAAATAAAAATAGGTTGAAAAGGGGGGAGAGGGGGAAACAAAGCAAGATGTTTTTGTGACTTGCAATCCCGCTAGTCACAAGGCTTTTTGGTCTCATATTTAATGATTAATAAGTGGGTCCCTAGGAAACTTGTGACCAACAAAACATGACAAAAAAAAATCTTTTATGACTATTATTTGCATGTTACAAATAAATTCTATTTTTTTGACTTTTTATTACATTTAAAATACAAGTCATAAAAGGTATTATTGCAAATCATAATTGATAATGTGACTTTCATATACAAGTCACAAAAAGTTTGTGACTATTAAATCGGTGACACTCATATGCATGTCACAATACGGTCACAAAAAGTTTTTATGACTGTCTAAACTCTTTTATGACTATCATTAACAGGTCACAAAAAGAACTTTTTTTAGTAGTGCTTGTGCTTCATAGAAGATGGAAAAGGGACAGAAATCACTTTGATTAATGGCAACTATGATGTGCATTTAACTGTTTAATCAAACATTATTCAATTAAATAAATAAATGATAAATAACAAATGACAAGTTGTACTGTGAGGGCCGTGAGTTTAACCTAAAGCTTGTTTAGAAATTTTCATGAGTAGTTCTTATAAAATTTTTGCTTGAACATGTGCTTAATCACGAAAAAAAAAAAAAAAAAAACAACCCTAAATAAATTTCTTTGAAATCACTACCATCATTTATACGAAGTTAACTATCTTTCTCTCATCAATCGGTTTTATTTAAATCTTCTTAAAACATTTGGATTTAGCTAAAAATCATTCAAATGAATTCGGACATAGCTTCATAAATTCGGACATAGCTTCACAAATTCGGACATAGCTTCACAAATTTTGGACTCTAACAAAACTTTCCAGCTTAGAAGCTTTGTCACTCTTGAATCATTTCATGAACCACCAAATTGAATCACCTTTGAACCGTTTTACTTCAGCTCAATTGGACCGAAATTACAGCTTCAAACCACCAGGGTTCCCTCCAAAATCACCTGAAAAATCTTCCTAAAACTCCAGCAAAATTCAGCCGTCCCTCCCTTCTAATCCTTGGCTGCCAATTGTCAAGGAGAAGCTGAAATTTTCAGGCAGCAGTAGCACCTTTCTTCTCTCCCCATGTCCGACCAGCATGCTTGGCAAGCATGAGAAGCTTCTTCAAATGGTTCAAACTTCAAATGATTGTTCCACCTCATTCATGCCCAATGCATGAAGAAGGCTGGACACTTGGTTACTCACTTCAGCCAACTTTGGCCATTTGAACAAGTTACCTTCAGAAATTTCTTTCTTCTTGCTGTCCGACCTCATCAGCCTTGATACCCATTTCATTTCAGATTTCCATCACAAACCATACCAACCGAGAGAGAGGGAGAGAGCTTTTCCCTCACTTTCATCTTGTCTCAAAAAATTTTCCTTCTTCTTCTAAGCTCACCGAAAGTCCCTCTCTCACTCCCTCCCTCCTTGTTTTCGTTTCTGGAGCAGCTCAGCCCAACACCAAGAGCTGTGAACATCAATTACAAGCTGCCAAACCCGAACTGAGAGGTTGGACAGAATCAAAGCTTCATTTTCCATTCGAACCTGGAGTAAGTCAAGGTAAGCTGACCTCTCTTCCTCGAAAGAAATTCTGGGCAGCTTAGCACTTCAGCTTTCCATCCTTAACTTCTTTCACTGGTTGTAGCTGAGAAAAGCTAGCTTGAATTCCCTCCAAGCAACCGATCTTCCTTCATTCTGATTCACCAGCCGGTAAGCTATATCAACTAGTACAAGTTCTTGTTCAACTTAGTTCCTTCATCCTTAGCATGTTATTTCATATTGTAGCTAAGGAATCGGACTGCTATACCTAGGCTAACCCCTTGTGCTCTTGTTGTGAAGGCTGGTTAAAGGTAAGGATTCTCTTCACACTTTTCAGCCAAAGAAATGAAATTCCTTTTCATAAACTCCTTACCTTAAAGCTGAAATACTCTTACATGTCCGATTGAACTTGAAATTTTCATGCATGGTTCGGATGAGATGAGAACACTCACCATTTCACTTTTGACATGTTCTTTACTTGATTTACAAAATCTGGTTAACCAATGTAGATTACTGTTCTTGTTTTCCTTTAAGCTTCCCGAAGCCTTAAAATGGTAATTTTAGTTGCACTATATCATGTGTGATCATTAGAAGTGATTGTGAACTGATTGGGACTTTCCTTGTGTTTTCTCGATGCTAGAAGATCATGAATCCCTTGCTGGTTTGTGTGAGTTTAGGCTGAAGGGCTTTGCCCTAATTCCATTCGATTTTGCTCTTGTTAAAATTTGTTGAAATCAGCTCATGCATGTGTTTATTTGGCCGGTCAGATTTGGTTAAATTTTATTTTTATGGACTAAATATCTTAACTACACCAAGCTTGAACCTTCCATTTCTCCTTAAAAAAATTTATTTGTATCTATTTGCCCTTGCATGAAATATCTTCGGTCAGTCCCAAAAACAAAATAAAATCTGGACATGTAATGACCTACCACTTGGTTTTTGAATGGAGAAAATGATCTTGTATCATGAAAGGAAAACAAGAAGGAAGAACCGGTCTTGATGTGATGGTTTCCAAACTTGAGACATTGTTGGTTGAGGCTTTTGTTCAAATTTTAATCAAGTGCCTGAGCCTTGAGTTCTTAAATGGATGTATTACATGCTGATAAACCTGATTAGTATGCTGGAAATTAAAATGAACCTTAACCACGTTGCTTTGAAGCTGGAATTCTACAAATTTTTCAAAAAAAAGCTAGTATTTTTCCAGAAAAATCAGTGGACAAAACAGTCCAAAACAGAATGCGCGTATCTCACAGTTTATAAGTCCAAATCATGTACCGTCAGTGGCATTCGAAACTAGACCCAAAGAGCTTCGTTTTGGTACCTCACACGCCCTGTAATTCATTTTCTACACACCGTGGTGATCCGATGAACATCGCTGAAAAATCAAGACTGCGTTTTTGTTAACCAAAATGGTTTCGAACTTTATTGTCCAAATTTGAGTGATTTCTAAACTAAATTGGTTTTCGATGTTTTCTGGAGAAATAAAGAACAATGAATGTAGTTTCAAACGGCACCAAAACCATGCAATTCACGCTAGTAGGACTTTCAATCCAAATTTCGGAATAAACCATGGCAAATTAGTTTTCATAGAAACGCATCTTATGAACTTATTTGTTCATTTAACAAAACCTCAATTTTCAAACTTAAATTCCGATTTACAAAACTGTTTTAATCCTGTAAGGGTACAGACTTTAATAAGACCAAAAGGTAAAATAAAGTCACACTTGCTTTCGAACTAAAATCAATAAAGCTCATTTTAGTACTACTACAAATGAAATTTTACAACCATTAGTAAATTTTCTAACCAAGACAACCCTTTTTAAAATTTCAATCGTATTTACCTTACGTTTTCAAATTCCTTTAAAATATCACTATTTAAATTTACTCAAACCCTAATTATGCCAAAATTTTCAAACTCTTTTATCTTGACCTAATTAACCCAAAACCTCGATTTGAATTCTTATCACCAATTTTCATCCCATCAACTCGATAAGTAAACTTTAATATGTTCTTGTTTTTTTTAAAAGAAGTGAATTGGTCAAAATTGATTTTTTTATAATTAAAAGTTAAATTATTTTACCTCAGGATCGGTCGGTGACCAAGTCGAGGACGTTGACATCGAAACCTTCGACACAACCTTGCCCTAGTTAAGGTGAGGGTTCCAAATTGTTGTTAAATGTTTTATTAAAGTAATGAGAACATGCTTGTTTGAAATGTGCCATATGTAGAATTGTACTTGATGGAAAATGTTACTTGTTGATTGAAGCACGTATTTACTAAGTGTTATTTGCCAATTAACGTGCTTAATGTTGAATAGTATATAATTCCATGGTTGAATTATTTCAAAACCATTGATCAAAAGGAGGAGATCGTGTGTGTACTTTATCGCACTGACCCTCTCATTTTACAAATGATTTCGAAATGCCATAATTGTGTATGTGCCTGTCGAATGTGCATGAATGATAAGCCTTTGCGAATGTGCCGCAATTGGCTCGGCCGGGATCCCAAACTCCAGAGGCGAGTCGGCCTATTCCGAGCCGGCAATTAGGGCTTGGTCGGGTATGTCGACGGACCCTGGGGAATGAAATGAAAGGTTACCTCGAGTGTACACCACCCAATGAATGTTGGTTGTCGGGCCCGAAGTCGGAGTAAGGGGTTGGAGAGTGGGAAGCAGTCAAAAATGTGCTATTGAACAACATGGAAGCAATGTATCCTTCCACAATGAATGTTATTGATGCTTTCCAATATGATATTGAAATTCAATGTTTCATGAAATTCTTGAAGAAAAAATGCTGTTGTGAAAATTTTCCTTATGTGATTGATTAAGTGAAAGCATGCTCTGCAAATGTGATAATTGTTATGTGTTGGGATCCTCATTGGGCTTGTGAAGCTCACCCCATATATTTTTCCCTCCCAGGATTCCAGGTTTGACTCGAGCAGAGGATTCGAGAGGTAGTTGGATTTTGTTGAATGTAACCTTACCCTTATTAAGACTAATGATGTTGAAATCCTTTTGGTTAATATTACCTAGGAATTGTGTATCCTAGATGGTTGATGTTGAATTTTAGTTTGAACCATATAACTGCTTTTAAAAACATATTTAAGTTGTCCAAATTGATTGATTGAGTCCTGGCGAGAGCTAGGCCGGTGGTTCTCAGGGTTCGCCTTGGGAGTCGTGGGGCCGCTACATTTAGTGGTATCAGAGCTTAGGTTAGAAATTGGCCCTGTAAGGTTATAGGGGAACGGTAGAAGTAATACTTGTGGTTATAAAATTATTTAAGCAGCTTACTAGATTGGTTGTGGTTGTGGTTATGGCCGGACGTGGAGCTAGTGGAGGTCCCGCCCCACCTAGGGGCCCATGCCTAAAGGTGCATCGCTTGAGGTGGGAGGCCCCTTTTATCGGAGCCTCGAGGGCTAACCCTTGTAGGTGCTCGAGGGACTATGCATATCCCAACCATGTGGTGTTTGCCGTGGTCGTGAGAGGAAGACTTAGCCCGCACGGTTGAGAGGGCAAATGCTGAGATTGAGGAGTTAAGGGCGAAAACGAGAGGTTACGTGCTAGGATTCAAGAGCTCGAGGGTGTAGCCGATCGTTTCGTTCGTCTGTCTGGCCGTAGCTGATCATGGCCACCGTGAGGCCATGATTGAGGATATTGTAGAGATACACTGAGGGCTGTATGGTGAGAGCTCTAGCGTTGGACAGGTGTCTCCAGGACACATTGAGGATATTGATTATCAGGGAGATAGGGAGGCTTCCCCTACTTATAGCCCCCTTAGTGATCCCTCAGAGACCCTCGATTTTCCTACCTCCCCATGAGTGAGGGTTGAGATTGAATTCCCAATGAGGTCCCTTTTGCTTTTGATTGGATGATTGTATTAGACTGATGTTGTGTTTTATTTTATGGATGTTATGATTACCATGTTATGTTGTGTAAGAACTTGATGTATGATGTTTTATGATTAACGTGAGCTATTTGGTGTTTTACTATGCTGCAAATACCTTCTTTTATATTCTTTTATAATTACTTATAGATAAATGTGTGCATAGATAAAGGAAATGGACGGAAGGGGTAGAGGAAGAGAAGACCACGAGGCAGTGCTCAAGGCCAAGGGAAGGTGAGGCCTCACCCAATCGAGAACAAGGTCAGGAGCCGAGGGACCCTATAGCAGAGGCCCTAAACAGGATGACGAATTTGTTGGAACGGGTGACGGACCGTCAGGACCAAGGACCTAGGGTCGACCAACGGGACCGGGTTAGGAGATGATAGAGCATTAGAGAGGTTTCAGAGATTTTCTCCACCTAAGTTTGTCTGAGGACCCAATCCGCACATAGCGCATGGTGGAAACCATGGTGAACATTTTGGGACCCTAGGGTATGGAAGTTCGGCAAGTGACTTTCGCTTTCCAAGGTGCAGCACGGCATTGGTGGAACGTAATAAGGGAAAAATGGGCTAGAATCAAACCCCGCGGACGGGGTTAATTTCACCGTGGAATTTAATGAAAAGTATCTTCCCCATGGTTCGTGAGAAGAGAGAGGATGAGTTCATACTGGCCGTGGAGCTTTAAGTGTGGCAGTATGAGGCCCGCTTACTTGCTATCCAAATTTGCACCGAATTGATTGCTACCAGCCCCGAGGGTGCTTTCATCCAAGGCCTCAATGTAGAAATTCGAAGCCTTAGCAACTGCCCACACACCTACATTCACTGATGCCCTAGAGAAAGCTATAAGGGTAGAAAGTACTAAGGCTCAAGTCAAGGCCTTTCAGAACAGGAAACGACCAGCCCCATCCAACCTTAGTCTTGGGAAGACAGGAGGAGGTCAACTAAGTCAACCGCCTCAAAGCCTAAGAGGGACCCGGAGGAGAACGAGTGGTCACAGGCCAAGGACGGGGTCAAAAGGGTAGCCCGTCCCAAGCAAGACAACCCCCGTCAACTCGCCAATCTTGTGGGTACTGTGGTAAGGCAAACCACCATGAAAATGACTGTTGGAGGAAGGCGGGGAAGTGCCTAATATGTGGAAGCACGAGCACGGATCAACAATTGCCCCGCCCGCCGGACTCAAGAATCGGGTACAAGCAAGGACGCCAAACCCAAAACCCTCAACCGACAAGCAATCGCCCGGTGCCAGTCGGATTTATTCCCTTAACGATCGAGATACCGCACCCGCTTGGAGTGGTAGAAGGTACTATTTCCTCTTCATAGATTGGCTAAGATTTTAATTGACCCAGTCACTCTTTGTCAATCCTAAATTCTTATGTGTGTGGATGTCAAGCCTACTCTTTGTCTTATGACCTAATCGCAAACCCAAAGAAAGATTCTTGTTTAATTGCTAATGAGGTCTATAAGAATTGTGAATTGTGGGTAGGTGAGAGAAAATTTTAGCGCACTGATTGCCTTGCCCATTAAGGGATATGATATTATTCTGGGAATGGATAGTCTAGCCCGACTTCATGCACAGCTGGATTGTAAAATGAAGGTGGTCGAATTTCACATTCCATGGGAACCTACCTTAAGATTTGATGCTCGACAAGGATTAGCCTCACCGAGACTTGTTTCGATTCCAAGCTCGGAAAATGTTGAGTAAGGGAGCTCGGGGATATTTAGCTTTCTTAATAAACCCTCAAGAAGATAAATTGAAATTGGAGGATGTACCGATAGCGAGTGAATACCCAGAAGTATTTCCTGAGGAATTAGAGTCCTTACCTCCTAACCGAGATGTTGAATTTAAGATTGAACTCACACCGAGCAAACCCTATTTCCAAGACTCCTATCGAATGGCACCAATGAATTAAAGGAACCGAGGTTACAACCGCAAGATTTGTTAATAAAGGGATTTATAAAGCCAAGTGAGTCTCGGGGGAGCCCCAAGATATTTGTGAAGAAAGATGGAGGATTAAGGCTCTGTATTGATTATCGAGGATTAAATGAAGTCACTATTAAGAATAAATATCCATTGCCCCACATTGATGAATTATTTGACCAACTGCAAGGGGCAGAAGTGTTTTCTAAGATTGACCTTAGACAAGGTTATTATCAATTGAGAATCGAAGGAAGACATTCCAAAACTGCCTTTAATTCTCGATATGGGCATTACGAAGTTTCTGGTCATGCCATTTGGACTAACTAATGCCCCGGCGGCATTTATGGATTTAATGCATAGGGTTTTTAAGCCTTACCTAGACCAATTTGTGGTAATTTTTATAGATGACATCTTAATTTATTCAAAGTCCAAGGAAGATCATGAACTATCCGAGATTAGTTTTATGCACTTTGAAGGAGCACAAGCTGTATGCTAAATTTAGCAAAAGCAAATTTTGGTTGAAAGAAGTATCTTTTCTAGGTCATGTGATCTCTGAAAAGGAATCAGAGATCCAGCTAAGGTTAAAGCGTGGTAGATTGGAAGCTGAGAATCCAACGGAAGTCAGTAGTTTCCTAGGGTTGGCTGGATATTACCAAGGTTTATTCAGGATTTTTCCAAACTTGTCGCCCTTGACCAATTTGACTAGAAAGAACGCGTTCGCTTGGGATTCAAAATGCGAGAATAGCTTTCAAGAGCTTAAGAGTCGACTGACTAAAGCCCCTGTGTTGACATTGCCAAATGAGAAGGAGAGTTTTACGTCTATACCGATGCATCTAAGGAAGGACTGGATGTGTTTTAATGCAAGAGGGTAAAGTAGTGGCTTACTGAGGAAACTGAAACCCCATGAACGTAATTATCCCACCCATGATCTTGAATTGGCCGCCATAGTGTTCGCCTTGAAGAAATGGAGGCACTATTTATATGGTGTGGTTTTTGAAGTTTACACCGATCATCAAAGTCTTAAGTATTTATTTTCCCAAAAGAACTGAATTTGAGGCAACGCCGATGGATGGAATTCTAGAAGATTATGAATGTACCATTAAGTATCAACCAGGAAAGGCCAATAAGGTAGCAGATGCCTTAAGCAGAAAAGTTCAGATTTCTGGGTTAATGGTTAAGGAATGGAAAATGTTAGAAGAGGTCAGCACTTGGAGCCCACGCTAATGCAGCAAAAGTGATCTTGGAAGTGTGACCTTAAGTTCCTCCATAATGAGCGTATTAAAAGACTCAAAGCAAGAATTCCCTTGTACGTAATTGGGTAAATAAAGTGAAAGAAGGGAAGTTGCCTAATTTCAATTTGGGGAGTGATGGGATCTTGAGATATCAAACCGATTGGTAGTGCATGAGGATGAACTGAAAAGAGAAATTATGGCTCGATGCACATAAGTCAAAATATACAATTCACCCTGAAGAAATAAGATGTATCGATGTAAAGAAATTTTTCTCGGTGGAATAATATGAAAAGGGACATAGCTCGCTTTGTATACTCTTGTCTAACGTGTCAACAAGTTAAATATGAACATCAGAGACCTTCAGGATTGTTACAGCCATTAGAGGTACCTGAGTGGAAATGGGACCAGATTACCATGGATTTTGTCACTGGATTGCCCCATACCCGTCGAGGTCATGATGCTATTTGGGTGATAGTGGATCGGTTGACGAAATCAGCTCATTTCCTACCAGTTAATATGAAATATCAGATGGAGAACCGCCCGATTTATATGGATGAAATTGTTAGGCTTCATGGAGTACCAAATGAGTATAGTGTCGCATGAGATCCCCGCTTTATTTCCAGATTATGGCAGCAGATTCAAAGTGCCTTGGGAACCAAGTTAAATCTCAGTACAGCTTATCACCCTCAAACAGATGGACAATCTGAAAGGACCATACAAACCCTAGAAGACATGTTGAGGGCATGTATCATGGATTTCGGAGGTAGTTGGGATCAACACTTGACTCTAGTGGAATTTGCCTACAACAACAGCTACCATTCTTCCATTCAAATGGCCCCATATGAAGCGTTGTACGGAAGAAAGTGTAGATCACCAGTATACTGGGATGAAGTGGGAGAACGCAAGATTTTGGGTGCTGAAAGGATACCATGGGTTGAAGCAGCATATGAGAAGGTCAAGTTAATCCGTCAACGGATACAAGTAGCTCAGTTAAAAGCTACACTGACAACAGAAGAAAGGATTTAGAATTTCAAGTTGGGGACGAAGTTTTCTTGAGAGTCACGCCATTAAGAGGAAGTCTCAAATTTGGAAAAGGGCAGAAACTTAGGCCCGATATATAGGTCCCTTTAGAATCTCACAAAGGATTGGAAAGGTAAGCCTGGAATTACCTACAAGCTTAGCTCGAGTCCACAATGTTTTTCACGTATCTTGGTTGAGGAAATACCATAAGGACCCATCTCATGTCCTACCAACCCTAGAGATCGACCTAGATGAATCATTGACTTACCAAGAAAAACCCTTGAAGATTCTCGATAGAAAGGTTAAGGTATTAAGGAGAAAACAGATTCCCTTGGTAAAAGTTCTTTGGAGACATCACGCTATAGAAGAAGCAACTTGGGAACTAGAAGAAGAGATGAACCGTAAATACCCGTGAACTTCAAATGCCCAAAGGTAATGATTTCGAGGACGAAATTTTCTTAAGTAGGGAGGTTGTGAGGGCCGTGAGTTTAACCTAAAGCTTGTTTAGAAATTTTCATGAGTAGTTCTTATAAAATTTTTGCTTGAACATGTGCTTAATCACGAAAAAAAAAAAAAAAAACAACCCTAAATAAATTTCTTTGAAATCACTACCATCATTTATACGAATGGTTAACTATCTTTCTCTCATCAATCGGTTTTATTTAAATCTTCTTAAAACATTTGATTTAGCTAAAATCATTCAAATGAATTGACATAGCTTCATAAATTGACATAGCTTCACAAATTGACATAGCTTCACAAATTTTGGACTCTAACAAAACTTTCCAATTAGAAGCTTTGTCACTCTTGAATCATTTCATGAACCACCAAATTGAATCACCTTTGAACTGTTTTACTTCAGCTCAATTGGACCAAATTACAGCTTCAAACCACCAGGGTTCCCTCCAAAATCACCTGAAAAATCTTCCTAAAACTCCAGCAAAATTCAGCCGCCCTCCCTTCTAATCCTTGGCTGCCAATTGTCAAGGAGAAGCTGAAATTTTCAGGCAGCAGTAGCACCTTTCTCTCTCCCATGTCCCACCAGCATGCTTGGCAAGCATGAGAAGCTTCTTCAAATGGTTCAAACTTCAAATGATTGTTCCACCTCATTCATGCCCAATGCATGAAGAAGGCTGGACACTTGGTTACTCACTTCAGCCAACTTTGGCCATTTGAACAAGTTACCTTCAGAAATTTCTTTCTTCTTGCTGTCCGACCTCATCAGCCTTGATACCCATTTCATTTCAGATTTCCATCACAAACCATACCAACCGAGAGAGAGGGAGAGAGCTTTTCCCTCACTTTCATCTTGTCTCAAAAAATTTTCCTTCTTCTTCTAAGCTCACCGAAAGTCCCTCTCACTCCCTCCCTCCTTGTTTCTGGAGCAGCTCAGCCCAACACCAAGAGCTGTGAACATCAATTACAAGCTGCCAAACCCGAACTGAGAGGTTGGACAGAATCAAAGCTTCATTTTCCATTCGAACCTGGAGTAAGTCAAGGTAAGCTGACCTCTCTTCCTCGAAAGAAATTCTGGGCAGCTTAGCACTTCAGCTTTCCATCCTTAACTTCTTTCACTGGTTGTAGCTGAGAAAAGCTAGCTTGAATTCCCTCCAAGCAACCGATCTTCCTTCATTCTGATTCACCAGCCGGTAAGCTATATCAACTAGTACAAGTTCTTGTTCAACTTAGTTCCTTCATCCTTAGCATGTTATTTCATATTGTAGCTAAGGAATCGGACTGCTATACCTAGGCTAACCCCTTGTGCTCTTGTTGTGAAGGCTGGTTAAAGGTAAGGATTCTCTTCACACTTTTCAGCCAAAGAAATGAAATTCCTTTTCATAAACTCCTTACCTTAAAGCTGAAATACTCTTACATGTCCGATTGAACTTGAAATTTTCATGCATGGTTCGATGAGATGAGAACACTCACCATTTCACTTTTGACATGTTCTTTACTTGATTTACAAAATCTGGTTAACCAATGTAGATTACTGTTCTTGTTTTCCTTTAAGCTTCCCGAAGCCTTAAAATGGTAATTTTAGTTGCACTATATCATGTGTGATCATTAGAAGTGATTGTGAACTGATTGGGACTTTCCTTGTGTTTTCTCGATGCTAGAAGATCATGAATCCCTTGCTGGTTTGTGTGAGTTTAGGCTGAAGGGCTTTGCCCTAATTCCATTCGATTTTGCTCTTGTTAAAATTTGTTGAAATCAGCTCATGCATGTGTTTATTTGGCGGTCAGATTTGGTTAAAAATTTTTATGGACTAAATATCTTAACTACACCAAGCTTGAACCTTCCATTTCTCCTTAAAAATTTATTTGTATCTATTTGCCCTTGCATGAAATATCTTCGGTCAGTCCCAAAAACAAAATAAAATCTGGACATGTAATGACCTACCACTTGGTTTTTGAATGGAGAAAATGATCTTGTATCATGAAAGGAAAACAAGAAGGAAGAACCGGTCTTGATGTGATGGTTTCCAAACTTGAGACATTGTTGGTTGAGGCTTTTGTTCAAATTTTAATCATGTGCTTGAGCCTTGAGTTCTTAAATGGATGTATTACATGCTGATAAACCTGATTAGTATGCTGGAAATTAAAATGAACCTTAACCACGTTGCTTTGAAGCTGGAATTCTACAAATTTTTCAAAAAAAAAAGCTAGTATTTTTCCAGAAAAATCAGTGGACAAAACAGTCCAAAACAGAATGCTCGTATCTCACAGTTTATAAGTCCAAATCATGTACCGTCAGTGGCATTCGAAACTAGACCCAAAGAGCTTCGTTTTGGTACCTCACACGCCCTGTAATTCATTTTCTACACACCGTGGTGATCCGATGAACATCGCTGAAAATCAAGACTGCATTTTTGTTAACCAAAATGGTTTCGAACTTTATTGTCCAAATTTGAGTGATTTCTAAACTAAATTGGTTTTCGATGTTTTCTGGAGAAATAAAGAACAATGAATGTAGTTTCAAACGGCACCAAAACCATGCAATTCACGCTAGTAGGACTTTCAATCCAAATTTCGAAATAAACCATGGCAAATTAGTTTTCATAGAAACACACCTTATGAACTTATTTGTTCATTTAACAAAACCTCAATTTTCAAACTTAAATTCGATTTACAAAACTGTTTTAACTCAAGGGTACAGACTTTAATAAGACCAAAAAGGTAAAATAAAGTCACACCTGCTTTTTTGAACTAAAATCACGAAAGCTCATTTTAGTACTACTACAAATGAAATTTTACAACCATTAGTAAATTTTCTAACCAAGACAACCCTTTTTAAAAATTTCAATCATATTTACCTTACGTTTTTAAATTCCTTTAAAATATCACTATTTAAATTTACTCAAACCCTAATTATGCCAAAATTTTCAAACTCTTTATCTTGACCTAATTAACCCAAAACCTCGATTTGAATTCTTATCACCAATTTTTCATCCCATCAACTCGATAAGTAAACTTTAATATGTTCTTGTTTTTTAAAAGAAGTGAATTGGTCAAAATTGATTTTTTATAATTAAAAGTTAAATTATTTTACCTCGGGATCGGGTGACCAAGTCGAGGACGCTTGACATCGAAACCTTCGACACAACCTTGCCCTAGTTAAGGAGGGTTCCAAATTGTTGTTAAATGTTTTATTAAAGTAATGAGAACATGCTTGTTTGAAATGTGCCATATGTAGAATTGTACTTGATGGAAAATGTTACTTGTTGATTGAAGCACGTATTTACTAAGTGTTATTTGCCAATTAACGCGGCTTAATGTTGAATAGTATATAATTCCATGGTTGAATTATTTCAAAACCATTGATCAAGGAGGAGATCGTGTGTGTACTTTTATCGCGACCGACCTCTCTCATTTACAAATGATTTCAAATGCCATAATTGTGTATGTGCCTGCCGAATGTGCATGAATGATAAGCCTTGAATGTGCGCAATTGGTTCTGGGATCCCAAACTCTGAGGCGAAGTCGGCCTATTCCGAAAGCCCGGCAATTAGGCTTGGTCGACGGACCTGGGAATGAAATGAAAGGTTACCTCGAGTACACCACCCAATGAATGTTGGTTGTCGGGCCAAGTCGAGTAAGGGGTTGAGAGGGAAGCGGTCAAAAAAACGCATATTGAACAACATGGAAGCAATGTATCCTTCCACAATGAATGTTATTGATGCTTTCCAATATGATATTGAAATTCAATGTTTCATGAAATTCTTGAAGAAAAATGTCAGTTGTGAAAATTTTCCTTATGTGATTGATTAAGTGAAAGCATGCTCGCAAATGTGATAATTGTTATGTGTTGGGATCCTCATTGGGCTTGTGAAGCTCACCCCATATATTTTTTCCCTCCCAGATTCCAGGTTTGACTCGAAAGCGAGGATTCGAGAGGTAGTTGGATTTTGTTGAATGTAACCTACCCTTATTAAGACTAATGATGTTGAAATCCTTTGTTAATATTACCTAGGAATTGTGTATCCTAGATGGTTGATGTTGAATTTTAGTTTGAACCATATAACCGCTTTTAAAACATATTTAAGTTGTCCAAATTGATTGATTGAGTCCTGGCGTGAGCTAGGCCGGTGGCCGCGGTTCTCAGGGTTCGCCTTGGGAGTCGTGGGGCCGCTACATGTACAACGTAATAAGAAGTATATTACATGATCTACAGATATATATGTATTGAAGTGTCAGCTTTAAAGCATAAAATTTTCTCGGATCTAATATTTGATAGCAGGTATTCAAGCTAACGCCAAAAGTAATAATGATCAATTTCTGAATTTTACAAGAAACCAAAAGGATTTATACATGAGTGCATGCTCAAACAATAAGAGGATTATGCGATAGTAAGGGAAATGAAATGGGTGACTGGCAATTGAGGACGAGAAGGGAGTGGTAAGGGTTACGAGGGTTAAAAAAAAGGGGAAAATGCACTTTTTGTGAGAACCCTAGAAAAAAAAATTTTCAATTAAGAGCACCATTAATCATCTAGTGCATTATTTCTCCCAAAGTACTCAATTTCGTGTGTATTGCATGGTTTAATTTAGGATTTCATTTTTCATGTTTTATATGGGCAAATGCATGAAACTTATGTGGAATAAGTGGGTCACAATTTGCATTAAGGGATTTGATGGCAATTTGCAAAGATATTATCTCAATCTTGGCCAAGAAGATGACACTTGTCAACCATCCCATGGCATCTTGACTTAAGCCTTCTTATTTAATCCTTCAATTTCAAAAATTTGAATCAAATTTCCCTCTCTTAACTCTCCTCTTGGCCGGCCACTTCACCATGAAGAACAACAAAACCCTAAGCTAAAAATTAGTCATTCTAGTGAAGAAAAACAACTTTGAGTGAAACCCTAGACTAGATTACTTCTTAAGCCTCAAGCTTTGTTGCAAGAAGTGAAGTTCTTGGGTGGATTTTCTCACTCTTCTAGCAAGGTAAATTTTCACTTATTTATGCTTTAATGAATCTTAAATTCAAAGAGGATGTTAGTTAGGTGTGATTAAAGAGCTTTTGGGTGTTTGAAGAGGAAAATCATGGAAGGGTTTCTTGTGTTTGATAACTAGAACTTAGGTTTTCATTGTAGGCTACCATGTGTTTGATGAAATGCTTAATGATTTGTGATGCTTTGATGATGGAATTAATTGCTGTTTTATCATGTTAAACACCATGTTGAGAGATGGAATAATTTTAAAGAATTGATAGATGAAGTTGCACCAAAGTTGGAAATTTCGCAGGAAATCAGGAATGAAAAATAGTGAGCTTCCCGAGGTTACTGCTGACTGTAGAAAATGAATTAGAGCCTGAGCCTATACCGTTAGAAAACTCTATGAACCTAGTTTTAAACACCGTTGACGGAGCTTGATTTCAATTTTTCTACGTTGAGTTATGGCCGTTTTCCCAAGGCTATTTGACCAGCCTGATCACAGCCGGCAGTTTTCTTTGTGTATCTGAGATTAGCCATTTCGACCATGATTAAGCATGATTTGATATTTGACCTCTTCATGAAAGTTGTAGGTCTATGTCTTAGCTTCGAAACGCCATAAAGTACACCCCAATCCGATAAGTGTGGCCACAGTTATGATCAAATTACCAAAACTCAACAAACCTGTCCATTGTTGGTTTCACTTCCGCAATTGCTTCTTTTATTTCTTTTGATTCTTGTCCCTTCCTGCCGTGTCCCGACCCACTCATGCATGGTTCTAAAATGTTGTTAAGACTCTTATTTGCTCACCCTTATAAATTGGATTGGTCATTTCATGATTTATGCATCCAAGTATGACTTTTATCAAGTGAAAAGAAACATCAAGCATATGCATTTGGTCTCTTTTGGTTGGGTAGCCGAGCTTAAATATGTTTCATTTTATTTGTTAATAGACTTGGAAGGAGGAAATAGAGAGGACTTGGGTGCGAATACTTGAAGATACTTTACTCGACTCGGTGAGTGTTCCATGCTTGTTACTTGACCAACTTGATAGCTGAAATATTGAAATACTTGAACTATGTGATGATTTGTGCTCTTGTGGCTTGTGAGCCAATTAATGTGATCGAGACGAGTGCGTGCCTTATCACACTCGATCTCTTGTGTTTGGAATTTTGTACTTGGATATTTGAATTCATGTGAAATGGCTTTTGGCCACATTTGATTTGTGAGTCGCTTGGATGATATCCCATCGACAAATATGATTTGTTTCGAGCTCAAAACCTAGTTGGTGAGTCAATCGACTCGAGCCGGCACGGGCTTGGTCGGGAAAGTTGACGAGCCACGGGGTATGATATGTGAATCCGAAAATCTGTTATACTCGAGTATCACCTAAAATTTGATTTGTTGGAGTGTTCGGGCCCGATAAGGGGGTGAAACGGTGGACGGTGTCTGGTGATAAGTGGGGATCTACGGTTTTGGCTCTGAGCTATAAAAGTTGACGGAGAGTCAACAGGATGTGACTTGATCAAGTTTCGGGGAATTTGGCTTTTGAAAGCCATCCGTATCCTTTAATTGAATATGTTCAATTTATTTGGTGAATTATTTGTGATACTTGTTTGTTAAGTGAATTCTTCTTGTATACCTGGCTGCTTGTTTTTGGAATCCTCATTGAGCTTTTAGCTCACCCTATTTTCCTTTTGTTTTCCTTAGCAGGGGAATTTGCTTGAGCTTAGGGTTGAAAGTACGTGCGAGTAGTATAAGTTTTGTTGTTACTTTTGTATAAGGGATGACGTACTAGTAAACCCTATCATGGATAAGTTTAGATGTTGGTTTTGTATCCTTAACTCCCTGTTGAATTTTTAAGTTTGAATTGTGGTGTGAATTTATGTAACTATGTGGTTTACTTTTGAATTTGGGAGAACTTAGTTTTGTAAGTTTTGAGTTGTTGGTTTTATTGGCTATCGAGTCCTGGCGAGAGTTGGGCAGGCAGTCCGCTAACCCCTTTGGTTCGCTTTAGGGAAAGGTGGGGCTGTCACAGTTGGTATCAGAGCCTAGGTTTAGAATTAACCTGGGTAGGATAAGTCATGATTTAAGTTTGTATAAACTTGATCTTAGGACAATTAAGTTGAAATTTGTGTTTGTTTTGTAGGTCATGGAAGGAGATAATGGAGAGGGTGGAAGTGAGCAGCTCCGGAAGTGTCTTGCGATGGTTAACTATGAGATGAAGTTAGGTGGACCGGTTCGGTTCTGGAGTCCCTCTAGCCGAGACAAGCATTGTGGACGTTGCCAGAACTACTCCTATCCTGATCATGTGGTTTTATCAGTGCTAGACGAGAGGCGGAGGTTAACCAATGCAAGCTTTAAGGATCAAGATGAGATGGAAAGGATGAGGGGAATCATGATCGTGCGAAGGAATAGGATTGATGAACTTCAAGAGGCTGTCATAGAAGAGCAAGAGCATACTGATGCTATGCGCCAACAGGTGCAAGCTCTAACTGATCGCCTTGCTAGGATCCTAAGGGATGTAGGTGATCGCACTGAGGGCATTCTACTTGAGTGTCAATCTTTGCTTGGCGAGGTTGCGGACGTCAATCTGGAGGACATGCAACGCCGTAATAACATCCCTAGCGATGTGACGTCCACTAGTTCTGTTGGGAACTAGGTTAGGGTGCCCTGAGAGGCCAACTATATTTTGACCCGTGAGAAGGGTGGTTAGGAAAAACCTTAGTAACTTTTGTGTATTTTGGTATGGTTTTCCTAACGTGCTTTTGTGATAAACTTGCTACTTCCCCTATGGGATTTCTTTTGTTTGTAATCCATCTAGGTATGTAAATATTTGGCTATGTGATATATATGACTAGATAGTGTGTAAATGTATGTAACCTTTCCGTGTATTATTATTTTATGTTTACCTACATATAGTTACAATTTTCTTTTGGACATGCATTTTAATTTTGCACGTGCATTCGACCCTAAACTTAGTAAAAATCAAATGGAGGGTAGACGTGGAGCACGAGGTCGTGGAAGTGGACTTAGATGACCCCAAGATCAAGGGGGTGAACATGAATCGGCCGCAGGAGGTAGTCGTGAACAAAGGGTCGATCCTAATGAACAACTAGCCACAGTCATCCAACGTATGACTGATTTACTAGCTCAGATAGCTGGTCAAAATCTTGGAAATCAACAAGAAAACTTTGGGAATCAACAAGGAAACCTTGGAAATCAACAAGGGGACCCTGGGAATCAGGTGGAAGGAGAAGATAGGGCATTAGAGAGATTTCAAAAATTTTCTCCTCCAAAGTTTCTTGAAGGACCCGACCAGGTAGTAGAGGTGGATAGAGAAATGGTTGACACTTTGCCGCCTCAACTATCTGTAAGAAAGATAAGTTACCTTTGCTCTTTTTTAGAAGGCAGCTAGTGCACGAGGTGGAATGTGATACACTAAAGTGGGAAGGCACTCCGAAATTGGGCCAACTTTATGAGAGAGTTTAATGCTAAGTACTTTCCACCTTTGATCCAAGAAAGGAGAGAGGATGAGTTCATTTAGCTTTGTCAGGGTATTCAGAGTGTGGTTGAGTATGAGACTCAATTCACTAGACTTTCTAAGTTTGCACCTGAGCTTGTGGTGACTGAGCAGAAGCGGATAAGACGCTTCGTTCAAGGGTTAAACGTTGAGATTCAAAAGGATTTGGCGGTAGCTCAAATTAATATTTTTGGGGAAGCTTTGGAAAAGGCTTAGCGAGTGTAAAGTGCCAGGTTACAGGTTAGGGCATTCCAGACAAAAAAACGAGATGTGCCAGGTGGTACTCAAGGGCAATTTGACAAAACTGTGCCCCCTCCTAAGTTTGGCTGAGGGTCAGGTGGAGGACGATTTTTGGGGACATCAAGAGGGGCCCCGTCAGGTGGGGTTCAAGGTGGGAGAGGAGCACAAAGAGGAGTCTCGCACGGAGGTTCTACATCGACTTCTCGTGTAAATTGTGAATACTGTAGAAAACCAAACCATACGGAAAATAACTGTTGGAGGAAGGAGAGAAAATGCTTGCGCTGTGGGAGCGCCTAGCACCAAATTTCATCCTACCCTAATCTGCCCAGTGACGGGAATACAACCTCATAGTCGGGTAAACTAAATCCAAAACCTAACCAACCAGTTATAGGTGGGAATAGGCCTCGAGTTCCTGCTAGGGTTTATGCTCTGGATCAACGCCCAATTCCCGAGTCATCTGAGGTGGTCGAAGGTACGATTCCTGTATTCCATCGTTTAGCTAAGATTTTAATCGACCCCGGTGCCACTCATTCTTTTGTGAATCCTGCTTTTATGTGTAATATTGATGTTAAATCTACTAGATTACCCTATGATTTGGAAGTTAGTACACCTACTGGCAATCAACGTCTAGTCACAAGCACAATCTTTAGAAATTGTGAGATTTGAATTGGGGAACGAAAATTGATGATAGATCTGATAGGTCTGGATATCAAGGGGTACGACGTGATCATAGGAATGGATTGGTTAGTTCACTATCATGCTCGGTTGGATTGTAAGACTAAAGTGGTGGAATTTTGTATACCGGGTGAGGCGACTTTGAAGATAGATGTGTGGGGTAGGTTAGCCTCATCTGCACTTATTTCTGGAATTAAGGCTAGAAAATTATTGAGCAAAGGAGCACAAGGTTACCTAACTTTTCTAATTAACACTCTTGGGGATAAGGTGAAATTGGAAGATGTCCTAGTGGTCAATGAATTCTCGGAAGTATTTCCTAACGAGTTAGTGTCGTTACCGCCAGAAAGGGAAATAGAATTTAAAATCGACTTGGTACCTGGAACAACTCCTATATCGAAAACCCCGTATCGAATGGCACCTGCTGAACTCAAAGAATTAAGATTGCAACTGCAAGATTTGTTAGAGCGAGGGTTTATTCGAGAAAGTAAATCCCCGTGGGGAGCTCTAGTTCTGTTTGTGAAAAAGAAAGACGGCAGTTTGAGGTTGTGTATTGATTATCGTGGGTTGAACGATGTGACTGTGAAGAATAAGTATCCATTACCCCACATCGATGAGTTATTTGACCAATTGCAGGGGGCCGTGGTATTTTCTAAATTGGATCTTAGGCAGGGGTATTATCAGCTGCGGATCAGGAAGGAAGATATACCAAAACTGCTTTTAACTCTAGATACGGGCATTTTGAATTTGCGGAGATGCCTTTTGGCTTAACTAATGCCCCAACTGCATTTATGGATTTGATGCACCGAGTCTTTAAATCCTATCTGGACCAGTTTGTGGTAGTGTTCATTGATGATATTCTGGTATATTCTAAAACTCGAGAAGATCATGAGCAACACCTAAAGATAGTTTTGCAAACCCTAAAGGACCATCAATTGTATGCCAAATTCAGCAAATGTGAGTTTTGCCTAGAACAAGTATCCTTTCTCGGGCATGTGATCTCTAGGGAAGGAATCTCAGTGGATCCAGCAAAGGTGGAAGCTGTTACTGAATGAAAACGACCAGAAAATCCGACAGAAGTTCGTAGTTTCCTGGGTTTGGCGGGATATTACCGACGATTCATTAAGGATTTTTCAAAGCTTGCAGGACCTTTATCTGATTTGACAAAGAAACATGGAAACTTTGTTTGGACCCCTAAGTGTGAAGCTAGTTTTCAAGAACTGAAGAAGAGATTAACCTCGACACCAATCGTAACTTTACCCAATGGGAAGGATAGTTTCATTGTATACACTGATGCTTCGAGAGAAGGTTTGGGGTGTGTGCTAATGCAAAATAGAAGCGTGATTACTTATGCTTCTAGGAAGTTAAAACCCCATGAGTTAAACTACCCAACCCATGACTTGGAATTAGCAGCTGTTGTGTTTGCTTTAAAGAAGTGGAGACATTATTTGTATGGGGTGGTTTTTGAAGTCTATACGGGTCATAAAAGTCTTAAATACCTATTTTTCCGAAAGGATTTGAATCTGCTACAACGTCGGTGGATGGAATTTTTGGAGGATTATGACTGTACGATTAATTACCATCCCGGGAAAGCTAATGTGGTAGCAGATGCTTTAAGTCGAAAAGCTCAAATAGCAGGGTTGATGATTAAAGAGTGGGATATGTTAGAAAAGGTTTGTGAATGGAACCATCACCTTGAATGCCAAAAGGTGGTGTTTGGAAACATCGCAGTTAAGTCCACTCTACTAGATCATATCAAGGAGGTTCAGAAAGGTGATTCTGCGGTACAGAAGTGGAAGGAAAAAGTAGAAAAAGGGGAATTACCGAATTTTAATCTGAGTCCCAAAGGAATTTTAAGGTTTCGAGACCGAATAGTTGTGCCCAAGAACGAAACATTGAAAAAGGAGATTCTGGAAGAGGCTCATCGTTCTAAGTATATGATTCACCTCGCACCAAGATGTATCGATCTAAAAGGTTATATTGGTGGGATAACATGAAGAGAGAATTGCTCGATGTTCAAACATGTCTCACATGCCAACAAGTAAAAGCTGAACATCAAAACCTTCGGTTTGCTACAACCACTTGAGATACACGAATGGAAATGGGAGCACAATCTGATGGATTTTTACGGTTTGCCACGAACACGAAAGGTCATGATGCCGTTTGAGTAGTGGTCGATCGCTTAACCAAGTCAGCTCATTTCTTACCTGTGAACATGAAGTACTCCATGGAAAAATTAGCTCAACTGTACATGGGTGAAATTGTAAGACTACATGGGGTGCCAGTTAGCATAGTTTCTGATCGAGATCCTCGATTCGTGTCTCGGTTTTGGCAAAAACTATAGGAAGCCTTAGGGACCAAGTTGAACCTTAGCACAACCTACCATCCTCAAACTGATGGACAATCAAAAAGAACCATTCAAACCCTGGAAGATATGTTGAGAACTTGTGTTATAGATTTTGGAGGTAATTGGGGACAGTACATGGCATTGGTGGAGTTTGCTTATAACAATAGCTACCATTCGTCTATTCAAATGGCACCGTACGAAGCTTTATATGGAAGGAAGTGTCGATCACCAATTTATTGGGATGAAGTAGGAGAGAGAAAGATCTTAGATCCGACCATAATGCCCTGGATGGAAGACGCACGAGACAAGGTCAAAATGATACGTCAGAAACTTCAAACCGCCCAAAGTCGACAGAAGAGCTACGCCGATAACCGAAGAAAAGATTTGGAATTTGAAGTTGGCGACAAAGTGTTTCTTAAGGTTACACCACTGTGAAGTGTCACAGCGGGAAAGGAAAGAAACTTTAGCCAAGATACGTCGGACCTTTTGAGATTCTTCAGAGAGTGGGTAGTGTGGCATACTGACTCCAGTTACCGTCAAGTTTATCCAGGATCCACGATGTTTTTCATGTCTCAATGTTGAAGAAATATCATCCAGATCCAACACATGTCTTGAAGTCAGAAGAAATTGATGTAGATGAGTCACTGAAAAAGAAACCTGTACAACTTTTGAATCGAAAAGTGAAGGAATTAAGAAATAAGAGAATTCTTTTGGTGAAAGTCCTGTGGAGAAATCATGGAATAGAAGAAGCAACTTGGGAAATGGAGGAAGAAATTTGAAGGAAATATCCAGAGCTATTTACCAGTCAAGGTGAGAACGAAATTCTTTTAAGGGGGAGAGAGTGTGAGAACCCTAGAAAAAAAAATTTAATTAAGAGCATCATTAATCATCTAGTGCATTATTTCTCCCAAAGTACTCAATTTTGTGTGTATTGCATGGTTTAATTTAGGATTTCATTTTTCATGTTTTATATGGGTAAATGCATGAAACTTATGTGGAATAAGTGGGTCACAATTTGCATTAAGGGATTTGATGGCAATTTGCAAAGATATTATCTCAATCTTGGCCAAGAAGATGACACTTATCAACCATCCCATGGCATCTTGACTTAAGCCTTCTTATTTAATCCTTCAATTTCAAAAATTTGAATCAAATTTCCCTCTCTTATCTCTTCTCTTGGCCGGCCACTTCACCATGAAGAACAACAAAACCCTAAGCTAAAAATTAGTCATTCTAGTGAAGAAAAACAATTTTGAGTGAAACCCTAGGCTAGATTACTTCTTAAGCCTCAAGCTTTGTTGCAAGAAGTGAAGTTCTTGGGTGGATTTTCTCACTCTTCTAGCAAGGTAAATTTTCACTTATTTATGCTTTAATGAATCTTAAATTCAAAGAGGATATTAGTTAGGTCTGATTAAAGAGCTTTTGGGTGTTTGGAGAGGAAAATCATGGAAGGGTTTCTTGTGTTTGATAACTGGAACTTAGGTTTTCATTGTAGGCTACCATGTGTTTGATGAAATGCTTAATGATTTGTAATGTTTTGATGATGGAATTAATTGCTGTTTTAGCATGTTAAACACCATGTTGAGTGATGGAATAACTTTAAAGAATTGATAGATGAAGTTGCACCAAAGCTGGAAATTTCGCAGGAAATCAGGAATGAAAAACAGTGAGCTTCCCGAGGTTACTGCTGACTGTAGAAAATGAATTATAGCCTGAGCCTATACCGTTAGAAAGTTCTATGAACCTAGTTTTAAACTCCACTGACGGAGCTTGATTTCAATTTTTCTACGTTGAGTTATGGCCATTTTCCCAAGACTGTTTGACCAGCCTGATCACAGCCGACAGTTTTCTTTGTGTCTCTGAGATTAGCCATTTCGACCATGATTAAGCATGATTTGATGTTTGACCTCTTCATGAAAGTTGTAGGGCTATGTCTTAGCTTCGAAACGCTATAAAGTACACTCTAATCTGATAAATTTGGCCACAGTTATTATCAAATTACCAAAACTCGACAAACCTGTCCATTGTTGGTTTCACTTCCGCAATTGTTTCTTTTATTTCTTTTGATTCTTGTCCCTTCCTGCCGTGTCCCGACCCACTCATGCATGGTTCTAAAATGTTGTTAAGACTCTTATTTGCTCACCCTTATAAATTGGATTGGTCATTTCATGATTTATGCATCCAAGTATGACTTTTATCAAGTGAAAAGAAACATCAAGCATAAGCATTTGGTCTCTTTTGGTTGGGTAGCCGAGCTTAAATATGTTCCATTTTATTTGTTAATAGACTTGGAAGGAGGAAATAGAGAGGACTTGGGTGCGAATACTTGAAGATACTTTACTCGACTCGGTGAGTGTTCCATGCTTGTTACTTGACCAATTTGATAGTTGAAATATTGAAATACTTGAACTAAGTGATAATTTGTGTTCTTGTGGCTTGTGAGCCAATTAATGTGATCGAGACGAGTGCGTACCTTATCACACTCGATCTCTTGTACTTGGAATTTTGTACTTGGATATTTGAATTCATGTGAAATGGCTTTTGGCCACATTTGATTTGTCAGTCGCTTGGGTGATATCCCATCAACAAATATGATTTGTTTCGAACTCAAAACCTAGTTGGTGAGTCAATCGACTCGAGCCGGCACGGGCTTGGTCGGGAAAGTTGACGAGCCACGGGGTATGATATGTGAATCCGGAAATCTGTTATACTCGAGTATCACCTAAAATTTGATTTGTTGGGGTGTTCGTGCCCGGTAAGGGAGTGAAACGGTGGACGGTGTCTGGTGATAAGTGGGGATCTACGGTTTTGGCTCTGAGCTATAAAAGTTGACGGAGAGTCAACAGGATGTGACTTGATCAAGTTTCGGGGAATTTGGCTTTTGAAAGCCATCCGTATCCTTTAATTGAATATGTTCAATTTATTTGGTGAATTATTTGTGATACTTGTTTGTTAAGTGAATTCTTCTTGTATACTTGGCTGCTTGTTTTTGGAATCCTCATTGAGCTTTTAGCTCATCCTATTTTCCTTTTGTTTTCCTTAGCAGGGGAATTTGCTTGAGCTCAGGGTTGGAAGTATGTGCGAGTAGTATAAGTTTTGTTGTTACTTTTGTATAAGGGATGACGTACTAGTAAACCCTATCATGGATAAGCTTAGATGTTGGTTTTGTATCCTTAACTCCCTGTTGAATTTTTAAGTTTGAATTGTCGTGTGAATTTATGTAACTATGTGGTTGACTTTTGAATTTGGGAGAACTTAGTTTTGTAAGTTTTGAGTTATTGGTTTTATTGGCTATCGAGTCCTGACGAGAGTTGGGCAGGCAGTCCGCTAACCCCTTTGGTTCGCTTTAGGGGAAGTGGGCCTGTCACACTTTTCATCCCCAAACTTTGGTCGGATGACCAATTTCGTCCTCAAAGTTTGCATCGGAATACCATTCATCCCCAAAGTATCTCAATTTTGACCAATGTAGTACAATTGACAGAAATCCATTAATTCTGGACGGAGAGCTGCACGTGAGCAGCATGCTCCATTAGCCCATAACTATACCCAACAAAACAACGGGTCAAACCCAACTGATGTCTTCCTGCAGCCAACGAAAAAATCATTCTTCCCTAAAATCTCTTCTCTGAATAGCCCTAATCGATTACGCCACCTAACGGCTCTCTGCCTATTGAAGTTGAAAAAATTTTCTCAGCCACCCTTACCACTGAAGATAGATATTATCATCCAGTGAAACACTCATCAACGCACGCTAAAGAGGAAAATGAGTTCGGAAATGAGGAGTAGAAGTTTTGAAGGCTCAACGTCATCAACAGCATACTGCAATTGTGGGTTGAGAACAAAGCTAAGCACATGTTGGCGAGGTGAAAATGCAGGAAAGAGGTTCTTTGGTTGCTCCCTATGGCCGGTAAGAAATATTTGTAAGGAATATTGGTCCTTCAATGGGTGAGTTTAGCTAACAAAAATTTGAAAATTTTCTTTATTGTTATTGCAGAGAGTCGAGAGATGCAATTATTTTCAATGGTTTGATGAGCCAATCTGCCCAAGAGGAAAAGTTCTCATAACCAGTTTACTGAAAAAGGTTAATAAGATCGCAGAAAAGGTTGAAACAATGCGTAAGAGGGAGAAAATTTTGATTACCATAATTGTGGTGTTGGTGGTGTTGGCAGTGCTAAGTTGGAGCAGAAAATGCAAAATGAATGCTAAGGGAGGCAATGTGCTGTTATCGTTGGAGTGATTTTGCTAAAATTGCAAAAAAAAAAAAAATTCTCAAAGAAGCTAGCCTTGTTTTGGTATCAGAATGGGAGTATAATTTTTTTACTGAAAAACTATATGAATGCAGAAGAAATGGCGTCGTTTTGTTTGTAAAAGGGTTCTACTGAACTCTGCAATTGCTTGTAGAAGATAGGACTTAGTCAATCGAAATGTATGCTATGTGTTTAATGTTAGAAAATGGAAATGCTGTGTTTGTAATATAGTTTCAATTCTGACAACCGAATTGTCAGCATTTTATCAATAGTGTTGCTGTTTTACTTTATATAATGTAAGTTTCTGATTATGTTTGTCAACCTTGTCCCACATGTACAAAGAAACCAAATGGACAAAGAAACATGCACATAAGTTGCGATAGAGATATATCAAAAACAATTATCATATGTCAACTTCAAAAAATAAAGTGCATTACAAATGGCCCGAAACCAAATGGACAAAGAAACATGCACAGAAGCTACGATTGAGATATATCAAAAACAATTATTACAACTTCAAATAATAAAGTGCATTACAAATGGCCCTTCACATGGTTCCTGCTGAATATGGGACCATAAACAAAAGAAAGCCGGTGTACAGACTTCAAATTTCACCAGTTATGACAATAGTTTATGCACTTATGTCTGTTACATGCCAAGACAAAAGCTGGCAAAGCAAAAAGTAAAAGGCATCGACTTTTCAAAAGGAGACACCATCATATTATTTTCTCTTTTCCCTTGGAGGTACATGAGTCAGGATCACCTAACATTGACTTGCCAACAGCAGTAGTAGCAACGTGTAAGTGAACATCTCTAATCCTGAAAGGCAGTTGAACTTGTTCTTTATTTTGTGGTCTTGCTGGCTTGGTGCTATACTTCACTTGAGATCTCTTGAGGCCAAACACTTCATACATATCCTTCTCAAGCTGATCTGGAGCAAAGGATGTAATATCAATCTCCTCCAATAGTTCATCATCTCGTGGTTGTGTACTTGAAGCATTATTTGTTGTTGATGAAGTTGCAACTCTTCTGCTATCTTGCTGTCCCTTGTACACAAAATGAGTAGTAAAAGTCAGATTGCATATTGTAAAACTTGAATTGATTTACAAACAAAAAAAAATTTAAATCAACCACTTTTTTTGAAGACCCAGCAGTACGCCTTTTGGTATTCCTTGTTGCCTGCAACTTAGAAGGGAAGCATGTTATTCATGTAAATATATTCAACTAAGTAGTAGAGTTATATGTACCATATATACAAAGCCACTTACAGCTTTTTTCCTAGCTTTAGCATTGCTTCGCTTGTCACATGCTTCGGGTATAGGTGAAATGACCACATCTTCAGCTTCCTGAACCTCTACATTTGTTGTATTGTTGGCAGAACTATCAACTTGGCTTGACCCAAGGACAGATTCTCCAACTCCAGCACCTTGAGCATCTTTGAGAAGCTTGCATGATCTCATATTATGCCCCCTTTGATGGCAGTATCTACACTTGTTAATTTGCCCCACTCTACTAACTCTTGTCTTGGTCTTCTCCTTCTCTTGTTGAACCTCATCTGCATTCCTCCTCCTCATCTTCTTAGGCCTTCCAAGTGCTCTACCATACAAGGGTGGCAATGGACCTTCACCTACATTAGTTGGCCTCCATTCAGTTTGTCCATTCATTGGACAGATAGATCCTTCATAGCACTTCATGTATGTGTCCACTCTATACCAACTAGAAACATATAGCAGGTGATCCTTTTTAGCCATCTAGAGTGCAGCAATAGCATGAGGGCAAGGAATGCCTGTTAACTCCCATTCTACAAGAGCAAGTTTGTTTGTTGATGTTCACAGCATATTGGTCTCCATATGGACAGCTTACTTCGTATAGGTCATCATTGGACTTGAATGGAAAACAGTAAGGTGCTTTGTCTATATTTTTCTGTATGCTATGCATGATTCTGGGACAGTAAGTATAATTCTGCCACTTCTCCTTGGCATAATCTCTACTTTTTTGCATTCTTTGCATCATGTACAACCGCAAGCTCTCCATCATTTCAATTATTGGCTTTTCCCTAGCATCAAGAATTTTACTATTGAAGCATTCATAGATATTATTCAGCAACATAGCACATTTAGGATGAGTGCTAAAGCACGCTCGACACCACTGGGAAGGTGGTTTGTCATCAAACCACTTGGCTGCATCCATATCCATTTCAGCTAGTTCCTCCATTCTACTAATGAATTGGGCAGGTGTTGTAGCTTTTGCAATAGACCATAGTGCCCTCCTTAAAGCTTCTCCTTTGAAACCAGCAGATGAGAAATTATTGTGCAAGTGTTTAACACAAAATCTGTGGGCTGCATTCAGGAAAACCATGTCACAAGCTTCAATTAAACCTTTTTGCCTGTCACTCATTACGGTCCACTCATAATCCTTTTTAATTTTTAGGTCTTCCTTTAATAATTTGAAGAACCAGCCCCATGACTCTTTGTTTTCACTCTCTACGGCAGCATATGCAATTGGAAAAATGCCATTGTTGGCATCAACTCCAACGGCAGTTAACAAAACTCCCCCTATAGAACCTTTCAAAAAAGTGCCATCCACTCCAATAAATGACCTACATCCAGTTAGGAAACCATGCTTCACTCCAGCAAAACACATGTACATCCTTTCAAATCTCCCCTTCCCTGTTTTTGAATCTCTAAAGCCATCAACAGTTTTAAGTATAACAGTGCTACCAGGGTTGGACCTAAGAATTTCATGCATGTAAAGCCCCAGTTTGCTGTATTGGTCAGTTTCACTCCCATGAACAATTTTCATAGCTTTTCTCCTTGTTCTATATGCTTGATTTTTAGTGAAGGAGCACCTATTTTCTTTCATCAGTGTCTTCCTAAAATGCTCCAAATCTAACTTAGGATTATACCTAAACTCTTCACAATACTTCCTAGCAGCCCATCCGGAATGCACAAGAGGGTTGTCATAAGTAAAAGGACATGTATGCTTGTTTTCAAATGTTCTTATTTGAATACTCCCATCCCCACTTAGCTTCCTAGCATATATAACCCAAGCACAATTATCATTTCTACACTTAGCTCTCACCCTTACCGTATCTTGTTTCACAAACTTACAAGGCCTTCCCTGTTTCACACTATAGTTATGCACAGCAGTTTTGAAAAGATTTAGGCTAGTGAAGTACATGCTCATCTCTAGTTTTGGATTGTCAATGTCTTTAGGATCAAAAACAATATGCCTCCCAATACAACCTTCATCATCAGATTCATGTATGCTTTCAAAATCAGATTCTGAATCAGGAACTATCTCCTTATCCTCCCCCTCAACTTCTATGTCATTTACACTCAAGGGATCACTCACATTTTCTTTTATATGATTGTTTACCCCCAACCACTCAGCATTTTTGTCCACATTCTCTTCAAATATAGCATCATTAGCATCATCACCTATTTCATAATCTGAATCGATTGCTGAAAAATATGTTTCATCACTACAATTAGAGTCATTATCAGCACCTATTCCACAATTACCATCATTACCAGCACCTCCTCCTTCACATTCATCCCTAATGTCTTTGTTACCATTACCATTTTCATCTTCCTTTTCATTCTCAGCTATAGCATATGGATCATAACCAAATTGTTGCACTAGAATTTCATGAAAGGAAACTAGGGAAGGTGGAAAATTAAAGGGTTAATTCCACATTGCACTCTTCAATTATATCTGAATTTTCATTTTATTACCTAAACTTTGAAGTTGGACAAGATCGACCCTCTCGTAATACAATTTAAGAGGAGGAGCCAGATGTTTTGATGTGATTTGAATTTGATGGGGAGAGAAAATTTTTGGTTACTAATACTACTGGCTAGCAACTGTGGATATTGTGTAGAAACAGCCACATTTTTCTTGTTTGTAGACATCAGAACAAAAACAAAAGCATGTAAAAGCAAAATTTAGATAGTCTTTTGGACACTTCAAATTTGTTTGGGGATTCGTTCTTTTTGAATGAATTTGCTTGAGAATGTTTTCCTTTCCGAAAACAGATCTTGAGCTGCTCAAGTTGTCCTTTCATCTTATTCGGGATAAAGACATCTACAATAGATAACTCCACCCTTGGTTTTGGTGTTGGGTTTTCCTGAGGATTAGTTTAAAATTGAATAAACTTGAAATACGACTCTATATCTTTTTTTTTTTTGACAAAGTTATTCGGGATTAAAACATCTACAATAGATAATTCCACCCTCAGTTTTGATGTTGGCTTTCCCTGAGAATTACTATAAAATTGAGTAAACCTAATATTGCATTTTATACTTTATTACTCGAAGAGACTAAACTTCTATGGACATGAATATTAATTCCTTGTTCGTCTAATGAAACTTGATTGACATTTTCCTTGGCTCGGCTATATTTAGCTCGTTTAAGGAGAAGGTACTCCATGTCGCAGTGTTGCCTAATAAAAATGAACTTGTAAGTATATGCTGCGATCTTTTTATTTAAATCAGACGACATGAAACAGTCCAATTTATCAATTGTAATTAACTGGCTGCTATTTAGTTGAATAATGTTAATGGCATTTTTTGACCTTTTGAGAGTATGAATAAACAAAGGTAGTCCTAATCCTTTGATTGAATACGCAACCAATTATTTTATTAAGTTGTAATTAAATTGAAAAATATATGCACTTTTATCATTTCACATCAGTAAAGATGTCAATAAGAGTCCTATTAACAATTAAGTGATTGTAATTAATTTTTTTCCCCAATTTCAGATTCCAAAAATTACATCAGTATTTTTGCAACATTTTCTTTCTTTCTTTCTTTTTTTTTAATGTCATCTTGAACAACGAAATTTAGTTCTAAGTTGCAGGAAACTCAAAGTTACATAAGTAATTTCATGTTTCCTATCAACTTAACCATTCTTAAACTTAATTTTTCACAAGATATCTTAAATTTTATGGCTTTCTAATATGTATTCATT
Source organism: Gardenia jasminoides (assembly GCA_013103745.1). Classification (NCBI taxonomy): domain Eukaryota; kingdom Viridiplantae; phylum Streptophyta; class Magnoliopsida; order Gentianales; family Rubiaceae; genus Gardenia; species Gardenia jasminoides. The sequence goes on along the minus strand of CM023095.1, from coordinate 44,828,093 downwards.
AAGTTAGAAGTAATTCTTAGTTGATTTAAATATTATACCAAGACAGAAGTAATTATTAGTTGATTTAAATATTATACCAAGACATGGGCCGAGAAGCCTTGGTCTTTTATTGATTGAAGTTGACAATTGGTCTTTTATTGGTTGAAGTTGACAATTTAGGACTTACACAGGTCTAGGAATCAAATTCTTCATCCCTCATCGAACTTCTTAAATTTCACTTCTCCCAAGCTAAAAGTTTAAAGGAAGAAGAAGAAGAAGCCCAAACATGGTGCTTTCGTGCAATGTCTTATGGTTACTTCCCTGCTCAAAAGCTGAGAAAATCAACACCCTTCTAGATTTTCCATTATTGGCGTTCTCTCTATTATCATTTTTTTGTATTTTGCATTCAACAAATTTTTTAAAGGCCTCCTCAAATTTCAAATGGCCAAAATTCCATAACACCTACGTGAGAAATTACCTGGCTTACTTGAATTTAACAAAACCATTCAATTTTAGTCTCCTATGTATTGAGGTTTGAGTCTAATTTGCATCTTCAACTTTGTCACTTATGTAAGACTAGCCTCTTTTAGAGGCAATTATGACCCACATGGTTGATTGATTAATTGATTGATATTTTGTCTATCATTGATTGAATATCTCTCATTTAATGGTAATTAATTGGTATATTCTGTTGATTGATATTTCACTCAATCAAATCACCAATCAAATCAATCAAATAGTCAAAGATATTATTTTCAGTTATGAATTATGGTATGATTTCCTTGATGGAAGGAAACCCTAGGGATGTTAATATTTGCCAGTAAGGGTCCCTAACCTAGCCTATAAATAGCCTGTGGTATTCCATCAAACTATGGCCTTTTGGTTAGGCATAGGTTAGAAGCTCCCTTACTCTAAATCTCTCTTCTACGTATTTTCTTCTCCTACATATTTTGACACTTTAGATAATAAGAGGAAGAAAACAAAGGAGACATGGTATTAATCTCTACTTGACAACAATGGATGGTGAAAAGAAGGCACACAGGATGTATGTGGTGCTTGACAACAATGGTTAGAGGTAAGTCATTTAGTTTTCCGCTGCGTAGTGTACATATATAGTTTAACATGTGGTATCAGAGCCACCTTCTAACCATGTTGTTAGCCCATAACTTCATGGTTTACTGGTTATCTGATGAAAGTTGCAAAGATTCGTATAATGTTACGACGAATCGAATCTAGTTAGTCATGGGATATATGGTTCCATTGTCTCAATAATTGAGAACTAATGGTAAATCCCATATATATGTTTATGTTATCATGAATCATATCATATGTTGATTATTTGGCATGGTCACAATTCTCAATTTCATAGTTGAATGTTTGATACATGTCTTAATAAATATTAAGATTCACGTAAAGATTCCTGGTGACCATATACTTTACTATATTGGATTCATCAAGATATATATATAGCTCCATGTGCCATTTAATATACTATGATTTTGTTTATGGTAATTGATATCAAGTGATAAGTAATGTTTATGGCCTTCTATGACTATTGAATTTTTGAAATCTTATTAGAATCAATACTGGCATAGTTTTACTTAATAAATCACATGATTCTAATATTTTAAAAATCATAATATAGGCCTATTCTCAACCTTAGAGACACTTTTCTTATGATCATTGATTTATTTCAATGTTTAATTTCTTGTGTCTCTATATTCACGTTGTTGTATGAGATCATGTAGTGTATTTACGTACTACAATTATAGTCACTTGTTTCATATTATGATATTTGGTATCAACATTAGTTGCTGACTATATTTGAATTTCATAAAATTTCCTTTATAAAGTTTTCCCTGCATCTCGATTGTTTGACGCATAAAGTATTTAATCACATTAAGTTTGGTGATTAAAATGAATGAAAAGGGAAATTAAGAAATTCTTTTGTCAACATACAGATTGTTTGACTATTTTGATGTCCTTATAAAATCTAACATACTATGTATCTGAGAGTAACCACAGCATCTCGGACATTTGGTGTATAGAAAAATTTTAATCACATATGACAAAGTGATTGAATTCAAGGACTTCTAGTCAATAAGTTGACTTATGAATTTCTATTAGAAAGATTTTTTTTTATCTGTATTTGGGAATAGCCATAGCATCCCAAATATAGAGCCTGAAAAACTTTTATCATATAAAGTTAAGTGAACTTTAGTCAATGAACTTTTAGTCAGCATGTGTTTTTTGACTATTGAAAGGTTGCTAGATGCCATATTGAAAATTTTCCTTCTACATCATATATTTGAGAGTAGCTACAGCATCTCAAATATTTGATGTGAAAAGATTTTCATCACATATAGGTTGGTGATTGAAATTATGGGTTTTAGTCAACATATTGAATAGTTGACATTTTTTAATAAATTTCCTTGTAACATCATATGCTTAAGAGTAGCCACAGCATCTTAAGTATATTGGTGGTTGAGGAAAAAAATTTATTTCCTTTTCACATATTGTTGAGTGATCAAAAAGGAAAAAGAAAAGGGAAAAAGGGCATCTAGATTAAGTTGCAATTAATTCACTAAGATAGTTATTTGGCCCCACAAGGAGGTAATTATTTTAGTGAGATTAATTGACATAAGATAGTAAATTAGACAATGAATTAAGAAATATTTCTATGCCCACAGGTACGAATTATTTCTTTAATTTATTGTTTTAGATTACTAGTCTTATGATTAAGGACGTAAATTCTATGCATGTTTTGCAATCTTTGCCTACACGAAGGTTTGAATTTATTATTTGAATTAACATAAGGTTGGTTCAAACTCAAGATTAAAACTTCATAGCTTTTCTATGTTTTGATTTTTGGTTGATAATTTATATTCATCGTTTCATTCCAATGATTTTATGGCTCTTATTAGCGTGACTTTTGAATTCATTCTCTTTGTTTTGGGTGCAAGTTTTAAATTAGCATTTCTATGATAACAAACTATTCTCATAATTTTGTTATATTTGCTAATATAGAGGTTGAATATGGGAATTAGGAGCAATTTAATATTTTGCTCATCCGGTCTCATATTCACATAGAGTAAGGTTCGAACCTTAATTATTTTGTTGTTAAATCTTGCATGAAAGCCATAAAGAAATTGTTGCAAGTTTTAACTAGCACCCTTAAAAGGCTTTCTTTTGTGACACTTAAGTATTCAAGTGTGCTTTAACTTATTTTGGAGAAAATGAGAATTTTGCTATATCATCAGTTTAAGTCCCATTAAATTGAGATTGAGTTATTTTTTTAGCATTTCATTCTTGATTTTCTCATAAAGAATTTCTTATCCATACGAACCTTTTATAATACACATAAAGATATATGGTTAATCACTTGTTTTAATCATGTGTATTAGAAAGGACAAAGAGGTTAAGAAATAAGAGAAACATATGAGACACTTAAGTGTTAATTGTGTTTCATGAAGGTAGAAATGCAAATAAAGAAAATTTTGTTCTCATTAAGTCAAACAACAATAAAGACCAATGTTGTTTGTAAGAGAATAAAATTTGATACCTTGTCTTGAGACAATAACTCGAAAGTAATTCTCAAATTGTCAAGTGTTATATGTTGTGATGTATTTGCTGAATTGATTAAGGTATATCAATTCACATTGCCAGTGTAATAAGTTTCTAATTACATAGAAATGTATGGAAGGTGAACAAAGGAACTAAATATGTTCACATATAGATAAGTGGTGTATTATTGCTCAGTTAAAGAAAAATTTTTTTTTCTCTAAAACATTATTTTCTCTTTACTTTAGAATTTTTTATTTTCAAATCAATTACTATTGGACATGATTCTGGAACTCATTATCCAGTAGTATATTTTGAAAATAGTAAAGTTATTAATTCTAAAGTTTTTAGTGCAGTCTTTTGAATTGAGCAATATACAACACTTGATCACAATAATTATATTGGCAGCGAGTATATATTTATCACTTAGAGAAACTCATTAACTTTGGCATAAGAGATTGAAATATATCTCCATAGAGAATATAAAGAGTTGATAAATCATAAATCTTTAAAGATTTTAGATTTATTAACTGTGGTGTATTAAGTAGACTGCATAAGTAAAGCAGACTACTCAATCATTATGAATGCCATAAGAGTTTCATTATAACACGAAAAATTATGTGAATTATTTTCTATCCTTCTATATTTGATGAGAGATATTTATTTATCTCATTGTTGGGTTACTGTTCATCAAATATAAAATCCCTTTTCTTGTTTGACAAAGGATCAATATTTGATATCTTTGCAAGTGTCCAAATGAGAAAGAAAACTTGAAATTTAAGAGATAGAAAATAAAATGAAGGCATAAACAAAAGGGACTATTTTGTTCATACTCATTTTATGAAATCCTTAATTGAGAAGCATTGCTAATGAATGAAATCAATGCTTGATTGACTACATCTAAATGATGTACTGTAAGGAAATAATGAGATACGTATAGATACAGTATATTGGCAGTTTTTATCTTGTGAGTAAAGTCTTGAGATTGAAGTATATACTTAAACAATTTCCTCCAATATTGTTTAAACACCATATTAATTATGGTATGGATGGAAATCATGTTTAATGTGCATTGTTCAGTTTTGTGAGGATAATTAGCCTTCACATAAATAAACTGAATAGAAGAAACAAGGCTATCTTGCAACTCCAAGAAATTTAGATGCTTTTACACTTCAAATTATTAGAACTGGAGATTTGAATTTCTTAAGAATATAAAGTAAGTGGGAGTGTTTTGACTTAAGAATGGAGTTTGAAAAGGTAAGGATTCATATTTGACTCCTCTACATATAGAAAATTGATGGCTTTTCTCAAAATAATTATATAAATTATTTTGGATAAACAATCAATTGAAAAACTCCTTGTCAAATGAACACATGAAGATAACCCACTCTATACCTACTATCTTTGAAACAGTGGGAGGATCTATAAAAAGAAATTCAAATTTTCTAGTGACTGTGTTGTATATCTTCAAGAATTTTAAGGATAATTTTTTCATAAAGTACAAATGGAGAAGACTCCATATTTTAGAATAGTGTCATAGGAGATATATTAATTACCATAAAATCTCTATTAAGTTTTAAGAGATTTTGTTTAGGGTAATTATGGCACTGGTAACTCACTATTAAAGTTACAATAGATAAATGTGAAAAACTATTATCCTTACAATATCTTATTAAATAGATATACATGTGTGTCACCACGACTTTAAAAGAATGTAATTTAAACTAAATTGTTACTTCTCAATAGTATATTAATTTGTTGATTCTTCATTTGATCTTAGAAGAATTTTTTCTAGTAAATTAATATACATCAAGGTTGTTGAGAGTAATACTATGAGAGTTTTCTCAACAACTCAATTATGATATTTGTGAAACCCTTCTGTCATTGGGATTCACAAAATGGAATGTAAAAGATAGTTAATCTATCTTAAGACATTCATGCAAGAATTTTTACGGAATAAAGGGATAAGTATTACTTTCAAGTAATAATAGTGAACAATTGCAAACGTTCACATCATGCATTGGAATGAATATAAAATTTTCAAAGATGCTATGATGTTATATCACAGGCATCGAATGTTTGGCCTAAAGTTTGTCGATGTTACATTTTGGCCACTATTGATATTCAACTTGACTATGCAGTTTCATTATGTATGTGTGAAAGAGTGGGAGTCAAGACAAGTAAATTGACATAAGGTATTTAATGGTTGAAAATGACATTTAGAAATCAAAAGATAACTATTGAATATACAGTAAGGAGTTATTATTATTGATCTAACAACTAAAGGTTGCCGGCTAAGTTGTTAGTGATCAAATAACTCATAAGGAACTCAATAGTTTATCTAGTATTTTACTGTTATTTTCAAACTATTATTGTTGTCTAGACACTCAAGACATTTATGTTTACATGATTTTGTGCACATTGTTGTTCATGTATAAAGTAAGGATTATTTGATCCATAAAGGTGGACCCTGAATAACTTATATGAAGTTATTCATAAAGTTCCTTTAAAGCACTTAATTAGGAAGTGTGATATATTGTAATACATGGAAGGAAGTGTTGGTACTAAGAATATAACCCATGATTCAAATATTATCACTTTCTAATTAAGCAACGTTAAATTTATTGAGTCACAATGGGGATTTATGGCCATTTTAAATATGTAGTCACTCATAAAGTTATTTGACTATTACATGTGGGTCAAGTGGGAGAATGTAAGACTAGCCTCTTTTAGAGGCAATTATGAACCACATGGTTGATTGATTAATTGATTGATATTTTGTCTATCATTGATTGAATATCTCTCATTTAATGGTAATTGATTGGTATATTCTGTTGATTGATATTTCACTCAATCAAATCACCAATCAAATCAATCAAATAGTCAAAGATATTATTTTCAGTTATGAATTATGGTATGATTTCCTTAATGGAAGGAAACCCTAGGGATGTTGATATTTGCCAGTAAGGGTCCCTAACCTAGCCTATAAATAGCCTGTGGTATTCCATCAAACTATGGCCTTTTGGTTAGGCATAGATTAGAAGCTCCCTTACTCTAAATCTCTCTTCTACGTATTTTCTTCTCCTATATATTTTGACACTTTAGATAATAAGAGGAAGAAGACAAAGGAGACATGGTATTAATCTCTACTTGACAACAATGGATGGTGAAAAGAAGGCACACAGGATGTATGTGGTGCTTGACAACAATGGTTAGAGGTAAGTCATTTAGTTTTTCGCTGCGTAGTGTACATATATAGTTTAACAACTTAATCCCAAGAAAAATGCAATTTATTGTAGTCACAACACCTATGTGAAATGTTACGTGGCTTACTTGAGTAGTTGAATTCGACAAGACAATCCAATTTTAGTCTCTTCATATGCCGAGATTTTATTCTAATTTGCATCTTCAAATTATACTTAATCCCCGTAGAACTTGCATATGTCCAAACTAAGAGAGAACATCTTATTCTGTCTAGTGGGGTAATTTTTAGGAGTGACTTTTTCATTTTCTAATGCAATATCTTGATTTTGAGAGTGCCTGAAACTGAGAGCAAACATGAGTTTCCCAAAAAAAAAAAAGGCTTCAGTACGGGACTTCTTGTTGGAAAGATAGAAAGTCTAGAGAGAGAAACAATGGAGAGAGGTTGGAGAGAATTTTTACTTGTATTATCTTGTTTGTATACAAGGTTACAACTGCCTACTTATAAACTTCCAAGAGTTAATGTCCTACCATCTATCAACCACCTAATAGCTGTCAATCACTAACAGATTACCTATCAATCACTAATTGATATACATTCAAATATCTACACTCTTACCTACCAACTACAACTCAATCTAACACTCCCCCTCAAGTTGGTGCATAGATGTCATGCATGCCCAACTTGCCAAGTGAGTTGTAGAAGTCTTTAGTCGGCACCGCTTTTGTGAGTATGTCGGCTAGCTGATTTTCAGATCTCATGAACGGAAACCGTATCACTTTTTCTTCAAAATTTTGCTTTATAAAGTGCCGATCGACCTTAATATGCTTAGTACGATCATGTTGAATTGGGTTATGGCTGATATCAATGACAGCTTTATTGTCACAGAATAAATTCATCTCTGGCTTAGGAGGGTAACCGATATCGGCCATTAGCCGCCTGAGCCACAGAAGCTCACACACACCTTTAGTCATGCCTCTAAATTCAGTTTCTGCGCTTGATATTGCTAGCACCTTTTGTCTTTTGCTTCTCCAAGTAACCAGATTGCCACCGACGAAGGTAAAATAGCCTGAAGTTGACTTTCGATTTGTGGCATCTCCTGCCCAATCGGCATCAGTATAGCCATCAATATTAAGATAACCATTCTTTGAGAATAAAAGACCTTTCCCAAGAGAACCCTTTAAATACCTGAGGATTCTCATCACAGCTTCCATGTGCTGATTATTGGGTGAATGCATGAATCGGCTAACCACACTGACAGCATAGGCAATATTAGGTCGAGTATGTGATAGGTAGATCAACTTATCGACCAACATCTGATATCTCTCTTTATCAGTCGGCTTTTGATTTAGGTAATCTCCCAACCTGTGGTTCTGCACAATCGGCGTATCTGTAGGTTTACAGTCCAAGAGTCCAACTTCTGTCAAAAGATCAAGTACATACTTCCTTTGTGATAGGAAGATGCCTTGTGTTGATCTTACCACTTCAATTCCTAAGAAATATTTGAGACTCCCTAAGTTCTTCATTTCAAATTCAGCAGCCAGCTGATCTTGTAACCTAGAAATCTCCTCTTCATCGTTACCTGTAATAACTATGTCATCGACGTAGATTATTAGAGCAGTTACTTTTTCCTTCCGATGCTTCAAGAAAAGGGTGTGATCGGCATTACTCTGTTGAAAACCATATTTTTTCATAGTAAAAGTAAACCGGCCGAACCAAACACGTGGTGACTGTTTGAGTCCATATAATACTTTCTGTAATTGGCACACCATATTTATTTTTGGTGCTGTAGAAAATCCTACTAGAATATCCATGAAAACTTCTTCCTCCAGATCTCCATGTAAAAAGGTATTTTTTACATCAAACTGATATAATGGCCAATCCAAATTTGCTGCAAGAGATAGTAGTACTCTGACTGTGTCTAATTTAGCCACCAGTGAGAATGTCTCTTGGTAATCGATGCCATACGTTTGAGTGTGTCCCTTGGCCACGAGCCGAGTTTTATATCTGTCAATTGAACCATCAGCTTTGTACTTAATTGTGAAGACCCATTTGCATCCCACCGTCTTCTTTCCATCTGGTAGTGAGACCAAAGCCCACGTATTATTTTTCTGCAATGCTAACATTTCATCCTTAATTGCTTGAGTCCAATTCGAGTCTTCCAACGCAGCGTGCACATCGGTCGGGATCTCAACTGATGACACATTATTCACAAAGGCTCCAAGAGATTCAGACAACCTGTGAGTAGATATATAATTGGCAATAGGGTACTTTGACAGTTTTACACAAGTTTTTGGAGAGTACCGAGCCGATGGTTTGCCACGATTGGATCTGTCAGGTAATAAATATTTTGCAGGAGTATTCAGAATAATAGTAGGATTGGTAGGAGTACTTACCTCAGAAATATTCTCAGGAAATGCATGGTCAAGTACCGAGGAGGAAGGGATTGTATCAGCAAATGGTAGATCATCAATACCACAGTATTAGCACGTTCATCATGCTCATCAGTGCCTCTATCAGCATTGGCAGTATCATTAGCAGTATTATCAGTATCAGTACGTTCATCATGCTTATCAGTGCCTTTATCAGTATTGGCAGCATTATCAGCAGCATCATCACCAGCTGAATCAGTAGTCTAAGATGGCCACGCTAATCCTGACCAATTCTTTTCTTCCATATCCCTCATCTCCCCCTGAAGGGAAGAATTGGATACTGATGAGAAATAAGTCTTCGACTCTAAGAATGTAACATCCATTGTCTCATACATCCTGTTGGTGGTTGGGTCATAACACCGATAACCCTTTTTGCGCTGCATACCCCAATGAAGACACACCGAACAGCACAAGGATCAAGTTTACTCCGTTGATTCTTGTGCAGATGAATGAATGCCACACAGCCAAACACTCGTGTTGGGAGTATCAGGACCGATGGTAGAGTGAAATGTTGAGACAGTGCTTCTAATGGGGTCTGAAAGTTGATAGGTTTGGAAGGTAACCGATTCAGCAAATGAACTATCGTTGTGATTACATCGGGCCAATATCGGCGCGGAACATTTGCACCAATCAGTAATGCTCTTGCTGTCTCGAGTATATGCCGATTTTTTCTTTCAGCTACTCCATTTTGCTGTGGGGTTTGGGTATAAGATGTTTCATGTATAAGACCATTGGCATTAAAGAACTCTTGTAGTGGCCGATTATCGTACTCCCCACCATTATTAGATCGAAGGATCTTGACTGTAGTTGAAAATTGTGTGCGAATCATGGAACAAAAGGATTTGAAAATATCAAGAACTTCACTCTTATGTTTCAACAGATACAGCCAAATCATTCGAGTACAGTCATCTACGAAAGTGACAAACCAACGGACCCTAGTAGATGAAGTAATCGGGGATGACCCCTAAACATCAGAGTGTACTAAAGCAAAAGGAGTATCAGTTTTGTGCAAACTAATAGGGTATGGTACCCTATGACTCTTGGTTAATACACACGTTTCACATTTGAAATCGGCAGTACTGAAATTCGAGAAGAGGTCTGGAAATAGATGCTTTATGTACCCAAAAGAAGGATGCCCTAGTCGCTGATGCCACAGTCTAATTTCTCGCTCCTTGGTGTTATCAGCACTTCTTGTCTGATTGACTCTACCGAGACTGAAATCATCAATATAATATAGATCCCCTCTTCTAGTACCATGACCAATTATTTCCTTCGTGAGAATTTCCTGAAGAAGGTAAAAGGTTGGATACATTAGTGCTACATAATTAAGATCAGCAGTAATTTGACTTACCGATAGTAGCTTATTTGACAGTGAGGGAATCAGTAAAGTATTTAGTAGAGATAGAGATGGAGATAAAGTAACAGTTTCAACTCCTGTAACTGGATACTGAACACCATTGGCATTAGAAATCCTTGACCGTCTTGGCTGAGTGACTGATGTGAAATCGTTAGGATCATACGTCATATGATCAGTGGCTCCTGAATCGACAATCCAACTACTATCACGTTGATTTGGATAGCTCGTACCTTGATGCTGATTGTCAGAAGACCTGGTAGGCACCTGAGCAATGTTAAGAACAGTAGCTATTGTTGTATCAACAGCTGCAACAGCCACCTTTCCGGAACTCCCACTCTGATCAGCAACATTCAATCGGTCAGCCCGTCGATTTTGCCCTTTACGTTCTTTCCACCATCCTGGATACTCATGCAGTTTGAAACACGTATCTTATGTATGTCATTTCTTACCGCAATGAGTACAGGTGTCTCCTTCCATCAGTGGCTCAACTCGGGGCATTATGATCAGCTCATTCTTCTTCTCCTTTGATGCCATGATGGTGTCGATTGGATTATCTCCTCCTGTCAGTATCACTGACTATCTACTGTCCTCTCGTCGAACATAGGCGTATGCTTCTTCTACTGATGGAAATGGTTTCATCCACAGAACATCACTGCGAATGTGGTCTAGTCGGTCATCTAACCCGTCAAGAAAAGTGTACACCCTTTCTTCCTGTATGAGAGAGTTATATCTACCGATATCGGCAATACATTCCATTGAGTTTGGCCGACGAAAGTCAATTTCCCTTCACAAGCCCTGTAAGTCGTTGTAATACTTCTCAATCGGCTCACCGGTTTGTTTCAGTCTAGTTACCTTTCTCCTCAGATCATATAGTTGGAATGTATCGGCCCCATTAAAGTATGTGGTAGCAGCAGCATCCCATACCGCTTTTGCTGTTGGGTAGCGAATGAAGGTACCGATCAAGGATGGGTCCATGTTATTTATCAACCATCCCTTCACGATAGAATCTTCAGTTCGCCACTATCGGTATGCCGGATCTGCTGGTGAAGGTTGAGGAAGCTCACCGTTGATGTATCCCAATCTATCCTTAGCCGAGATGTACATCTCGACCATCTGAGACCACAAGGCATAGTTAGAATTATCTAACTTAATGCCAATTTGAGTGGCTGAGGAATCACTGTTCAGTGTGGACTTCTGACACCTATTTAGGACTTCCACCATTCTCGTGGCTAAGTCTTCCAGAACTATGTCATTCGAGCTTTTCCCACTTTCCGTTAGTGCAGATGATTCGGCCATGGTTCTTGTCTATAACTAGATCAGAGTAGCCCTTCGAGCAAAGATCCTAGAATCCCTGCTCTAATACCATGTTGGAAAGACAGAAAGTCTAGAGAGAGAAACAATAGAGAGAGGTTGGAGAGAATTTTCACTTGTATTATCTTGTTTGTACACAAGGTTACAACTGCCTACTTATAGACTTACAAGAGTTAATGTCCTACCATCTATCTACCACCTAATAGCTGTCAATTACTAACAGATAACAATCAACTACCTATCAATCACTAATTGATATACATTCAAATATCTACACTCTCACCTACCAACTACAACTCAATCTAACACTTCTTCAGACTTCATTCCAAAAAAAGTTTTTAAGTGTGGACCTTCTTGAGACTCCTTGAGACTGGTGATCTCGTGACCTGAACAAGAAGTATGCCATCTTCTAGCTCTGTACCCTTCTCCTGTTATCAGGTTCATGGGCTGCTTCAAATTCAATTGAGAAAAAACTTTCTTATTGTGTCTACTCAAATATTGATATTTCAATCCCTATCGCTGAAGCTTTTTTATTCAAAATAATTCTTTTTTTACTTCAATTTTTGAGTCTCCTGCTCGAAACCTAAGGTGCTTGGTGCCACCCAGGGCCAAACCTAAGCTTATCTTCAGACCATTGGATGAATCCCAAGTCCAAGCTGCTGTTATATGTGCAAGAAAACTTGGCATTCAGCTCAGAGTCCCCAGTGGAGGGCATGATTATGAAGGTCTTTCTTATACTTTTGAGACTAAATCACAATTTTTCTGATCGATCTTGCCAAACTTCGATCCATCAATGTAACTATAGTTGAAAACAGTGCCTGGGTTCAGGCAGGTGCAACCATTGGTGAAGTTTATTATTGGATGGTTCAGAAAAGCAGAACTCATGGATTTCCAGCAGGTCTTTGCACCATCGTCGGAATTGACGGCCACATTACTGGAGGAGCATATGGTACCCTGATGAGAAAATATGGCTTTAGAGCTGACAATGTTGTTGACGCTTGAATAAATGATTCTTCGGGAAGAATTCTTGATCGCTAATCCATGGGCGAGGGTCTGTTTTGGGCAATCAGAGGAGGAGGAGGAGGCAACTTTGGTATCCTTCTTGCTTGGAAACTACAGTTGGTGCCTGTACCAGCAATGGTGACAGTTTTTACTATTCTAAGAACTTTGGAACAAGGAGCAACTAAGTTGATATGCATACGGCAACAGGTTGCTGATCACCTGGATGAGGATCTCTTCATTAGAGTTCTCTCGCGGCCAACAACTGGTTATCAGAAAGGAAAGAGGACTATAGAAACTACCTACGAGGCTTTATTTCTTGGAAGGGCTGGTAGACTCCTAAAACTAAATGAAGAAAGGTTTTCTTGAATTGGGATTAACACAAGAAGACTGTATTGAAATGAGCTGGATTGAATCATTGCTCTACATAGCCCGAACCCAAGAACAATAACACCGGCATTTTTGCTTCAAGGAAAACCACTATTGCACAAGAAATACTTCAAAGCTAAGTCAGACTTTGCAAAAGAGCCAATCCCAGAACATGCCCTTGAGGGAATATGGAAAAGGCTTCTGAAAGAAGATTTACAGCTGATGGTTTGGAGTACTCATGGTGGAATGATGAGTAGAATTTCAGAATCTGAAACTCCTTATCCTCACAAAAATGGTACAAAATTTATGATTCAGTGGCTAACATCATGGGAAATTGGAGATGATGAGGAAACTATAAAGGAACATATTGATTGGATTAGAAAGTTGAACAAATTCATGACTCCTTATGTTCCCAAGTCTCCTAGGGCAGCGTTTGTGAACTATAGGGATCTTGATTTGGGAGTGAACAATATTGATGGTGGCACAAGTTTGGCACAAGCAGGTTCGTGGGGCACTAAGTACTTCAAAAACAACTGGAAAAGACTAGTACTTGTGAAGACAAAAGTTGATCCTGATAACTTCTTTAGACATGAACAAAGCACACCTATTATTGATGTCTTGTCTACCTGAAAGAAGAAGAGTAAAACAGAGGACATGCACAATTTCATCTGATTACTGAAAAGAGTATTTGATCATTTTGTTTGTCAATATTTGATAAATTTTGTGTATATCATGGAATGTATTGTGCCTTGTTTTCTTTTCGGTCATGTAAGTATTGCCGTTTTTTTTTTTTAAGCTTTTTCCTGACTAAAATATCCATATTCAAAAGAGAAGATTATACGAAAGATAGGAGATCTTCAATTGGGAGAAGACAAGATTAATGTCACAAAAGGTTTATGGAAGTCAGTGTTTGGGGTGTTAACGACTTCATAAACAATTTTGTAATACTTGTGCTTGAGAAGGAAAATGTGATCCTGATTAGTTTTTCCAACATGAATGGAGCATTCCGACCATTTATGCCCTGTGAAGGAAAGATGAGCCGAAAATAATGGTATGAATGCTTCCTTCTATTCCCCCTTAAACTTGTAAATTCCAGTTAAACAACTCGGAGCACCAAGATTTTATATCTTTGATTAGATGGTGACATTCTTCATCTTTTAACTATAGCTATCATATATCACGATTCCTGAAATAATTAGAATCAGTTATTCAGAGGAATTTTGTTGTTCCTATCCATTGTTCCTATATTCCTTTTTCAGTTTGGAGACTTCTAGCACTGTCTCTTTTTTCACTATACTCTTGTTATCAGTTTGATAAGCTGTTTCAAACTCGATATAGATGAGTGTCGCCATTGTGCTATTCTCACTACGAAATCCCCTATATCTTTCCCTGAAGCCTTTTTTTTACAGCGAATAATGCTTCATTCTAATCTGTTATGCAATCTACTACTCAAAACCTTTAGGGCGAGTTTATCGTCTATTGTCTCACTGTTGATAGATTCCTATGTTCAGATAACTATTATATACGCCAAAAAACTTGGGATTAAGGTCAGAATCCACATTGCAGGGCATGTTTATGAAGGTCAAACATAACATATTTCAAATAGAATTATCATTGTGGCATTGTTCAAAGGCTCGGCCTAGTCGTCGCTGGAATGGAGGATTCCAGTCCGCAACAGTTCCAGAGTCTTGTCCGAGATGGGAGACTCACTAAGAACTTGGTCAAATCCATCAACTTGCACTGAGTCATCTCCGAGTGGAAGAGAAGTGTTGATTTGATAGATTCGTCCTTGGTGAAGCCAGACCAAACAGAAAACCAACGACAAAAAAGAAAAATGACTGCATCTGAAAATCTGACAGACAAAGCGCAAAAGACCAAATCAGGACAATAATTCAAGCAGACAAACCGAACACAAAAGAAAACTTTATTAGGACAATAATTCAATCAACGACAATAAATTGAATCACAAAACTTCAACACTTTACCTTTTTTCTTTCTCCTCATTCCAAAACTTCAATCGTCCATGTGAAGAAGGACAGAACAAAACTCCAATCATCCATTGAGCGAGAAGTTACAAGGCAGAAGGAGGAGAGGTGAAGCGAGGTGAAAAACTTCATCATCCCCTGAAGCTCAACTCTTTGATGCATTTCCTAGCTTCTTTATTTGAGCAATCACAGTTGGACCAAAGAGGTAGCAAAATCATATCTATCTTTGGCTAAACTAATAACAATCTCTTCACACCCTTGTTCCTTCAAAAGATAGAACTATTTCAAAAGATAAAATCCCTTCATGCCCTTTATGTATTGGGCAAACCCCAAATTAATTATGGTTCTGTCCTAATGAAAGTTTGGAAATTTGGGCCCAAATCCATTTGATGTATAGTGAAAAATAATAATATTCTTGCTTCACCTTTCATATAATTTTCTCATTCACTATTTTTACTAAACATACAAAGCTGGTTTGGGAGTCTAGGATAGAAAAGAAAAGAAGAGAAAGCTCAAGTTTTTTTTTTTTAATGTTTAAAGACAGATCTCAATTTAGGAAAGAAAAGAAAAGAAGAGATTTTAGTTTTGATGTTGTTTGGGAGTTTAGCAAAGAAATGAAATGATATTGGATACGTACATCAATAAAATTTTGTTTCATAAACATTTAGGGATAAAAGTGGTAATTTAAAAAATTTCATAAATCTTGCTTCACCTTTCTTTCGTTTCCACCCATATTTGGGCTTTTTTTAACTATAAGTGCCAGAGTAATCCATCTAAGTCTTCCCATTTTCTTTCTTTTTCTTTCACTCCATAACTCAACAATAAAAAAAAAAGCTATTTTCTCACACTTTCTTTTCTTTTCTTGTCAAATCGAAGCTCCCAAACTAAGTGATAGTGTGGTATACGTTGCATTTTTATTGATTTTTTTAGTTGTTTTTTAGTTATTTTTTTTAGCATAATATTTTTATGTTTTTAATTATTTTCACAATTTTAGAATACTCAATGTTTCAAAAGATACATCTCACCAACATCATGACCGATATGTTGAAATTGATACGGAGGGGTGATAGCCACAACCGTGATTGCTACCTTGGACCATGATGGTGGTAGGCCTCATTAAACTTCAATCCATTAAAGTCGTTTAGTATAGCCAACAATACCACCTATTCAGACAGGTTCAACTATTGGTGAAGTTTACTATTGGATTGAAGAGAAAAGCAAAGTGAACAAGATAAATGGCTACACAAGCTTCGGTAAGCAAGTGTTTGAAGCATCAAGTACTTCAAAAGGTTCATTCTTGTGAAGACAAAAGTTGATCCTGATGCCTTCTTCTGGCGTGAACAGAATCTCCCAACTCTTCAAGCCTTGGTAACTGGAAATGAGAAGAAAAAGATGCACTGCAACTGGCTACATCAAGGGACATACTACATTTTGTTCATGAATACTTGATGCTTTTTCACAAGTACAAAAATGATATGAACAATAATTATAAAGCTCATATGCTTCACCCTGAAGAGTGGGATCTAAATGAAAATAACCTCAACAAGAAATCCAGCACTTGGGATTTGGGAACAAAAAATCTTATAACTGTATAGAGATATATAAAGCGATTTTCAAGCTTAATTTACTGAAGAAATCTTGAAAGGGGAGATTATATTCTCAGTTCTCAACCACAAAGCATAATTCTTTACTGATGGAAATTTTAATTTTAATTTTTTTATCACAATGGAGCATACACGTCTTTGTCCCTTTAGTTAATCTCCAATGAAACTGACACCAATTAATACCTACCGAGAGAGAATATCCGCTATTAGTATTCTCTAGTGGGCTATGGTAGTGGAGAGACAAATCTTCAAGAAAGTTGTTGGAAGTGAGAATTTTAATTTCGTGCCTTGTATAAGCTTGTATTTTATTTTGCTAGTGCCTAGCCCCAAAAAAAAAAAAAAAGAAATTCTGGATTAAATCTTTGTTCAGCTTTCATCATTTTAATCATGCAAAGCAATAATTCATGGGGGAGTGCTATGGCCTTAAATTCATTCTTCAGCCTTATCCCTAACGTGAGAAAATGAATATGCTGTCTTCTAGCTCTGTCATCTTTTCTTCATTCTCTATCACAGTACTTATATCAGTTCCATGTGCTGCTTCAAGCTCAATTTATGAGGACTTCTACCATTGTGTTAGTTCCAATACTGAACTCTCTCTACCTTTCTCAGAAATCTTTTTTACCCTCGAATAATGTTTCATTTAATTAAATTCTTGAATCGACTGCACAAAACCTCAGGTGTATGCTGCCATCCGGGCACAAACCTAGGCTCATCTTCACCCACTGGCTGAATTCCATGTGCAAGCAGCTGTTGTATGCGCCAAAGAACATAGCATTCATCTTAGAGTTCGCAGTGGAGGGCATGATTACGAAGGTCTCTCTTATACTTCTGAGTCTACATCTTCCTTTGTAATCATCGATCTGGCCAAACTTCAATCCATCAATGTTTGTGTGGAAGACAATAGCACCTGGGTTCAGGCATTTGCAACAATCGGTGACGTCTACCACTGGATTGCTAAAAACTCATGGTTTCCCTGCTGGCATATGCATCAGCATAGGAATTGGTGGCCACATAACAGGTGAAGCATATGGTCCACTGGTGGGTGTCAAACCTCCAAAAATAAAGTTAAAATAAAAAGCCTAATTGCCAACAACAAGTCTTCCAAATTAAATCTGGTACGGGAGTAGGACGGGATATCTGATAGATTCTTGCTTACGCGATTAAAGATTTCTTGAATCCAATATACGAGGTAATTCAAAGAATTCAATTAATTTATAAATGGGCAGTAGGGTCGTCTGAGGCGGTAGACAAATCACGGGGGAATAGGGGTTTTTTGGAAGAGCAACTAATTAAAACTAATAAAGCTAAAATTTCAATTTAATTAAAATGGCAAGAATCAAATAACACAAATATCAATTACTTAAAACAATCTAGTCAAGGAATTAATCTTTGCTTGGTGCACATAGCGATCATAGATCCCAAGATATTCACATGTTCATGAATAAATTGGTTATAGTGGGTCAAGCGTACCAATAATCTTCCATAATTTTATAGTAGAGACGCTTCGTAAACTACCCTCTTGTGAACTAGACAACCCTAGAGGCGGCTCATAGGATTTGATGTGAGTCTGACATTAGAAATAGAAGACCCAATTCTAGATGGCAAACACACATGCGGGTTTACTTAGGCTAGATTGATTATCCCCACGATCTAAATTAGACTGCTTGCAAGGCGGTCAAATTGTCTCGTTTGCCACTAATTAGGTTGCTTAAAGGTGACGTGCCAACACCCTAATTGACTATATATTATTTAGATAATTGAATAACTGGCCATATTACCCAATAAACCCAAATAATAATTAATTGAAAACAGAGAATTAAATACCCATGAACATATAAATTAAAATTAATAATCAAAACGATCTCATAGTTATGGTGCCCCACACCTTGATTATTCCTCAACTAGATAAGGAATTAGCCAGCCCTCAAACCATGCAAGACGTTGATTCCATGCACTCGGTTTAAAAGAAAAACAAACAAATAAATTGTTTAAGATAAAATCTCAATTGAGAACTACGGACCTTTCACGGATATCAAACAAAACTTCGTCTGGAAATTGTATGATAAAAGGCGGACAACAACGAAAAGAACCAAAAGCAATATTAGTCTCTTGTCCTCCCTACTGGCCCGAACAAGAGAAGGCTAAAGAAAATAATTAAAACTAACTAGGCTCAAGATCGTCCCCTCGGAGAGGTGCACGAAAGAAAACAAGGTAAAACTAAAATAACGTTAACTACAAGTCTGATGCTCTCCTACTGGCGGCTTCAAAGAAAAACTAAGAAAAGTAACTAACCAAAAAGTTAGGCTAACGTTATCATACTGGCGGTGCACCAAGAAATAATAAAAAGGAAACAAGAACAAAAGCTAGGCTAAGGTTATGCCTCTTTCCACCATATGACTTTTCTTTAATATAGGTTTTACTTAGCAGATCAATTCTAAACCCACAAAAATGTGAGACTCAACTCAAGTTGCTCCTGAAGTCTACTGACAAGGAACGGTGTTGACTTTCCCAAACGACTTGATGTAACAAAACAGGAAATATGCATTGGGCCCCATGTGGACCTTCAATTTGCATGCAATCCCCTTTCTCAGAATCTGAGGCGTCGCGGAGAAGCAAGTCTTCTGGAATTTTTGCCAATAAAGTCCACTTTTCATACCAAATACCTGTAATTGATACAAAACCCAAATATAAGCAGTAAACCAATTCTTTGCACAATAAAAAGGAGATTTTAGGCCCAAATAACCTCAATTAACACATGCAAATATCCCCCTATTAAATCCCCCCACACCAGGACAATACTTGTCCTCAAGCATTTCAAAGCTCAGATAGGCAATTACAAATACTAGCACATGGCAGTTCAACAAGTGAGTGCAAATGTCTCATCCCCCAAACAAAGTTACCAAAGTCAACACATGCAAGAATTAACCCTCTTTCTTATAGGATGATGTATCTCACTAACCACTCAGAAATGAAAACACAGGGTTCACTCTTATCACATGATGAAGTGATGTTATCATATGCTTGCTAATATGTCACATCGCCACCTCTACAGCTAAATTCAATGCAAAAATCAAAGGGTCTTTATAGGGTTGTAATGGGGCTTAGGTAAGGGGTTGGATAAAAAGGAAAATTTTAGTCTAAAACATGTCAAAGGAAATGCCATTGACCAATTGCATGAGAACACTGTTCCGTTGCCAAGTACTCTCCTCAAGGCATACTCAAAATTTTCAAAACCGGCAAGTGCAAGCTAGTAGGCGTGCCCCACTTTTATTTCACCACACCACACAATTTACTTTATTGGCGTTGTGTGCTCTTGTTGTCTTTTCTTCTTTTTCTTTCTTTTTTTTGCTTTTTCTCTTTTCTTGTTTCATTTTTTTTGTTGGTTTCTAACAGGGCGTGGGCACGCCTTAGAAACTCTAGTCTTCTGCTTATCACATCTTTCTATCTTTTGCTCTTCTAACACACTTGCTTACTGAGACTTAGCCCTTCAATATCATTCAACAGTGTCATGCAACAGACCACGGTATCCATGGACATGGGGTTCAAAACAAAAAGGTTTAACAAGGAAGGAGATAAAGGTAACATAATGGGCTATTTAATCAAGAAAAAGGCCTAGGCTCAAACAAAGTTCACTAGGGGATTACAATGGGAACAAAGGTCTAGAAAGTCAAAAGGGTGTAACCTAAGTGCCCTTATCACTTAAATGCACCAAATTTAACAATTAAGGTCTTGACATGCACAACAGAGCAAGTTCTAGAGCATTCAAATCACATGGAACAACACTCAATGAAAGAAAATAGAGCAAATATAAGTAAAATGCTCATTAGTTCAAAAGCTCACAAGAACGGTTCCAACTAACCAAATCTTGCAAAATGCATTATTCAATAACATTATCACAAGGAGAAAAAGACATTCAATCACATCATATCACTGCCCATGCTTGCAAACGAATTGCCAATATCCTCATAGCATCCTATTCTACCCAAAAGAAATCAAAATATTTTTTTTTTTGTTTTTTTGTTTTTTTTTTTTTGAGTGAGAGTCGCTTCTAAGGCATTAGACGCATGTAGACACCAAAGTCTTCTGATTCACTACCAATTTTTGTTTTCCATTTTTTTTTTGGTTTTTTTTAAACTAGGCAAAACTAAAGCAAAAACTAAGCAAATGAAAACTAACACTATACCACACCAAAACTCTACATTGTCCTCAATGTAGAAAAAGAAAGCAAAAACAAGGGAAAAGAAACTTCCCAATGGAGGAAAATGCAGAACCTAGGAGAGTGAGGGAGGGATGAGGGGTGGAAGCCATATATGAGCAAAAGGCATCAGGTTTGAGGCATGGTAGACATGACGTGCATGTTGGCCAAACGTTGAATCAACGTATCAATCTTGTCATTCAAGTCAAGCACGGTGTCCTCCAAGCTCTTCAAACGGTCATCCAAGGCTGGTGGCACTTGGGAGAAAGAGGATGGGCCAGCCTGGTCAGGAATAGGAGGGGGAACCCTAGCTCGTGGGGCCCGTCTCAGTGAGGAAAAGCTGGTAGGTCTCTCCCACCTTTTGAATAATACCCATACACTCCAGACTCTTCAAATCCAAAGGCTCAACCTGTCGAACTATGCTGAGTTTGATATCCCAAGTAGGATCGGGGCCTGATCGGATAGCTAAATAGTGATCAATGAGCCCATAATGGGTTCACATTGGCTTTATGGAGGACGGCTGGCCGAGAAGCCACCCGCCAAAGTTAACAAGACTTTGGTGCGCATGCACCTGAGAAAATAAAACTCGCTTGGATGGTGTGCGAGCATCCTTACGAGAAAAGTTATACGCCAAGAATTGATGAATGACCCTGACGGATCGGTAAGGAGGCCAGATTGGCTGGGATCATATCTTTGAAATTCGGTGGACCACTTCCATATCTCTATATAATTACTAGCAAAGGGCATTGTGAAATCACAAGCACTATTAATACCCCATCAGCCAGGTGGTCCTCACCGACGAACCCCAGAACATTAAATTCATTGGGGACAAACTAAAAGTTTGACCCGTGAGGCGGATCACCTCGGGTATCCAAGGCAAAGTCATTTATCTTGTTGAACTGAAAAGTAGCATAAAATTCATAGCACAACTCCTCATAAGTTGGGTGGGCAATATACATGAAATGGGCCCAACCAATGCGGTTAAAGAACCGCTCCACATCATGAACAATATCCAACTGCTCCAAGGTCGAAATATCAAAACATTTGCAGGGAGCAAACGGGCGCCCAATAACAGTGTGCAACACCTTGCATTGGTCAACAGTTAAATAGGAGAAAATATGTGCCAAAGCCCCAGGAGACAATATACTTTTAGAAATACCCAATCGAGACCGAGCGGGGGGTTGAATTGGAGCCTTCCTCTTATGGGAAGTGGATCCCGAGGCCTCAGTGGGGGTAGACTTCTTAACCCGTTCCTTTTTGGGCAGCATAATGGGTCCACAGAAGCAACAAAATCAACAACAAGTGTATATAGCAAAGGATCACAAAACACATTTACAATCAATAGTACCAAAGCGCCAAAACCCAACAATGGGGCACGGCAGCAATTGATCCCAAGGCACTAAAACTCCAATTAAAATAAATCAACCACAGTCGACAAAATAGAATGAATCGAATCACCACAACCCATCCACAGGAGACAACAAAATAGAGATTCAACACCCTACCAATGCACCCATAGCAGTCAATAAATCAGAGTTGAATACAGCCCCACAATCCACCCATCGTTGGCAACAAATCAGAGACTCTAAAGTCCAAAATTCTACCACAGCAACGCAAAGCAAAGTTAACAAGGTCTCTCAAACTACGAATTACCCTCACAAGCAGGGTCCCAAGAAGCAGGAGAGTCAGAACAGGCGAGGGTTGAAGAAGATCGACAGGTAAGTGATGGTGCAGCCGTGGGCAAGGCAATATGATGCGAGAAGCAACGGCAGTAGCTCGGTCGAGTCGTCACTTCAAGCAACCGAGGAAATCATGAACGTTAGGAATGAATGAGGAACAATCACGACCATGATTAAGGAAAATCTGACTAGGCGTGAGTGGATTAGGATAAGTAGCGGCAATGATAAAGACTGATGAAAGCTAAACGGAAGAGAAGAGGTCTGCATAAAATGTGTGATGGTGGGGAGCAAGCAACGTCACGATATGGTAAACAAACAAACAAAGAAAAAGGAAAAAAGAAGCAAGTAGTGGCGGCGTGACTGAAACAAACAAAGGATGAAGGAGGCGGTTGTGGTGGAGAATTAAAAAGGAAAAGAAAGAAAGAAAGAAGACAAAAAGGAAAGAAAAAGACAGGAAGAAAAGGTGTAGAAAGAAAGGTCATCAGATTTTGACCAAGGAAAGAGCTACAAAGTGTGGGCACGCCTTGGAGCTCTAGGTCTTCTGATCGACACCCCTTTTTTTTTTGTTTTTGTTTTTGTTTTTTTAACGACGAACCACCTCCTAAGAAGACATATAGGCGCATACATAGAAGATATAGCCGATCGCCTACTCAGTAATGATTTAAGATGAGCTGCAGGCACACGCTACAAGCAATAGTCTTCTGATTCTCAGCCAGATGTGTGTTTCTGACTTTCCCTTAGATAGCGTGGGCACGGCAGACAACCGAAAGTCTTCTGATCAGCCCTGTTACACATTTTATTGACGCGTCCCATAATAGGGCGTGGGCACGCCTTGCAAGCTAGAGTCTGCTGCCCAAAGCCTGCTACCTATTCCAACATAAATGAGAAACTATTAATAAAAGAAAAACCAAAAGAAAAGAAGAATGAAAAATAACATCCTTAGGCTGCCTCCCAAGCCTTTTTTAACGTCTTTGGCTAGACGTCTCCAATGGGCGCAATCATTCATAAATTGGATCCATCAAGTGGACCTCTTCCACAGTGCCTATATCTTAACATCAACAAGGGGTTTTAAACGGTGACGATTAACCTTAAAACTCTTGTCAGTTTCTAAACTCTGGATTTCAACCACACCATTGGGAAAAATATTGACCACTACATATGATCCAATCCAACGGGATTTTAACTTACCTGGCATGAATTTCAACCGTGAGTTGAACAAAAGTACCTTTTGACCCGGTGTAAAGCACTTCTCACGCAATAAGCGGTCATGAAAATGCTTTGTACACTCTTTGTACAAACGGGCATTGTCATATGCTTCAAGGCAAATTTCCTCCAACTCCTGGAGTTGGAGCTTCCTCTCCTTACCATCTCTATCCATATGCAAATTGCATTGCTTGACAGCCCAAAATGCCCAATGCTCTATAGCCACAGGTAAATGACACATCTTACCAAACACCAACTTGTAGGGGGACATCCCAATAGGCGTTTTGTACGCCGTCTGATATGCCCACAAGGCATCATCCAATCGAGAGCTCCAATTCTTACGGTTAGGGTGAACCATTTTCTCTAAAATGCTCTTAATCTCTCAATTGGAGACTTCAGCTTGCCCATTGGTTTGTGGGTGGTAAGTGGTACTCACGCAATGGTACACCCTATATTTTCTCATGACGACCTCAATGGTGCGATTACAAAAATGGGTACCTTGATCACTAATGATAGCCCTGGGCACCCCGAACCTACTAAAAATGTGAGATTTTAGAAATCCTACAACAACTTGAGAATCATTAGTCCAGATAGCCTTTGCTTCTACCCATTTCGAAACATAATCAACTGCTAGCAAACTATACAAAAATCCAAAAGAGTTAGGAAAACGTCCCATAAAATCCGTACCCCAAACATCAAATATTTCACAAAATAACATAGGTACTTGAGGCATTTCATCCTTTTGAGACAGACTTCCAAATCTTTGACATTTTTCACAGCTTTTACAAAATGTGTAAGCATCACGAAACAATGTTTGCCAGTAGAAGCCACAGTCAAGGATTTTTCTAGCAGTTCTTTTAGGCCCAAAGTGACCACCACATGCATAATTATGACAATGAGCAAGAATAGAAGGGATTTCATTTTTCGAAACACACCTACGAATAATTTGATCAGATCCTATTTTCCACAAATATGGCTCATCCCAAATATAATATCGAGAATCATGGACTATCTTATCCCTCTTACACTTATTCATGCCATTAGGAAATTTATGATTGACCAAGAAATTCACAATATCTGCATACCAAGGTTCCTTACCTTTGATAAGAAAAAGATGTTCATCAGGAAATACCTCAGATATGGGCACAGCTTCTTCCTCTCTAAGCAATCAACTCAAGTGGTCGGCTACAGAGTTATCCACCCCTCTCCGATCCTTGATCTCCCAATCAAATTTTTGCAACAAGAGCACCCAACGGATGAGCCTTGGTTTTGATTCTTTCTTTAACAGGAGATACTTCAAAGCTGCATGATCAGAGAAAATAATCACTTTTGATCCCAACAAATATGATCTAAAATTTTCAAAAGTGAAAATAATGGCTAAAAGCTCCTTCTCAGTGGTGGTGTAGTTGCATTGAGTTGGGTTCAATGTTTTAGAGGCATAGTATATGACATGACTACACTTTCCACTATGCTGTCCAAGCACAGCGCCTACAGCATAGTGACTGGTGTCACACATGAGCTCAAAAGGGAGCTTCCAATCTGGGGGTTGGATAATTGGTGCCGTAATCAACATGCCTTTGAGTGTGTCAAAAGACAATTTGCAATCCTCTCCAAAATCGAAAGGCACCTCCTTTTGCAGTAAGCAAGATAATGGTTGAGCAATCTTTGAAAAGTCCTTGATGAATCGCCTATAAAAACCTGCATGACCCAGAAAACTACGAACATCCTTGACATTATTAAGGTAAGGTAAACTAGTGATCAAATCAATTTTAGCCTTGTCTACCTCAATACCCCTTGATGAGGTCAAATGGTCAAATGTTTCAATGCATCTTTTCAAAACTTTTGTCAAATGGTCCAGACATTGGTCAAAAGAATCACTGTACACAGTAAAATCATCCATGAAAATTTCAATACAATTCTCAATCATATCAGAAAAGATACTCATCATGCATCTTTGAAATGTTCCAGGAGCATTACATAAACCAAAAGGCAGACGGCGATATGCAAAAGTTCCAAAAGGGTAGGTACAAGTAGTCTTATGTTGGTCCTCTTGGGCAATAATAATTTGGTAATACCCAGAATAACCATCTAAAAAGTAAAAGAAACACTTACCTGTCAACCTTTCAAGCATCTCATCAATGAATGGAAGTAGAAAATGGTCTTTCCTTGTTGCGGCATTCAATTTTCTAAAGTCAATGCACATTCTCCACCCATTTTGTAATCTCATTGGCACTAACTCATTTTTCTCATTTTTGACCAATGTGATACCCATTTTCTTTGGAACAACATGGATAGGGCTTACCCACTGGCTATCAAAAATAGGAAAAATAATTCCTAATTCTAAGAGCTTGAGAATTTCTTTCATCACCACCTCTTTCATTGTAGGATTGAGCTTCCTTTGGTATTCTCTCACGGGTTTTGCGTCTGACTCCAATAGAACGTGATGCATGCAAATGGATGGATTGATGCCTTTGATGTCTGCCAACGTCCATCCAATTGCCAGCTTATATTCCCACAAGACCCTTAGGAGCTTCTCTTCTTGCACCGCATCCAAGTCATTGGCAATGATCACAGGCAAGGTCTTGTCTTCTCCCAAATAGGCATACTTCAAATGCTAGGGTAATTCCTTTAATTCCAGGTTAGGTGCCTGTTCAACAGAAGGTAAAATTTTCTCATTAGAAGTGGGTAGTGGTAGAAAAGAATTGTCAAACCTGTCTGGAAGAGGATGCAGTGAATGGAGTGACATGATGGCGTCTTTGACTTCCTCCTCTACCATGTCATCTACTTCCAAGTCAGTTTTGCCTTGTTGTAAGACAAAATCCAACTTATCTCCCATAAAATGCTGCTCAAAGTTCTCATGCACGATGGAGTTAGTAATGCCAATGAAATTCACAGACTCAGTATCCTCAGGATGCTTCATGGCATCAAAAATATTAAAGGTGACTATTTCCCCATCAAATTCAACAGATAAAGTCCCTTCATGTACATCTATTTTGGTCCTTGTTGTACTCATGAAGGGTCTACCCAAAAGAATCACAGATAAATTTGTAGAATGTTCATCATTCATGTCCACAATGTAAAAATCAGTAGGAAAGATGAATTCATTGACTTTGACTAGAACATCTTCAACTAGGCCCTCAGGGTAGACATTAGACCTATCTACCAGTTGAATTATTACCCTAGTCTCTTTGAGAGGTCCTAAATTCAATGCTTTAAAAATTGAAAGAGGCATGACATTTATTGAAGCACCTAAATCAAGCATGCTTTTTTCAATTCTTTGATTGCCAATTATGCATGGTATAGTGAACATACCTGGATCCTTGCACTTCTGAGGCAACTTTCTTTGGAGAACCGCTGATACATTCTCCCCTACCTTCACCTTGTCATCCAAACTCAATTTGTTGCGATTAGTGCATAAACCCTTCAAAAATTTAGCATACTTGGGCAATTGTCTAATCACATCCAAAAGAGGAATGTTGATCTCTACTTTCCTGAAGGTGTCCAAAATTTCTTTCTCAAACTCTTCCTTCTTAACCTTTGTCAACCTGCCAGGAAAAGGAGGAGGAATTTCAAATTTCTTTGGAACTTCAATGGAATGTTTCTCTTCTTCCTCTTCAACCTTGCTGGACACTTCCTCTTCTCTGGCGTGGGCACGCCTTGGAGACTGTACTTCCTTTCCACTCCGTAGGTACATTGCACTGGCATTCTCCTTAGGGTTAGGAATTACTTCAGTAGGTAACTTCCCTTCTATTGCTGTTTTCTAGGTTGCTTATGGAAGTTGCCATTTGGGACATTTGTGATTCCAAATTCCTAATACTGGCACAAGTCTCTTGTTGAAATCTGTGCGACTCCGGTTGGAATCTTTGGGCCTCTTGTTGAGATCTCTGAGTTTCCAGCTGTAATTGACTCGTGCTCTGGGCCAGTGACTCCACCATCTTCCAGATATATATTTGAGTTGGAAGTGGCAGGTTGTTGCATTGGTTGCACCGGTGGCCTTGGTTGGAATGGCTGTTGGAAACCAGGGGGTTTTGAAGCATAGCTAAAATTTGGATGATTACGCCACCCTAGGTTGTAAGTAAGTGCAAATGGGTCATTCCTTCTTTGGGGTGGTCCAGAAAAGCCCCCTACTGCATTTGCTTGTTCAGATGTATCTTCTTGGAGAATTGGGCACATATCAGTCATATGCCCGGGAGCAGCACAGATACCACAAGTCTTCACAGATTGTAGTTGCCCTACCGCCATTTGACGAACCAAAGAGGTAAGCTCAGATAGTTTACCTTCTAAGTCAGAATGGTTCACTTCATTGACCCTTCTCATTGCCCCGTTAGCTCTCACTTCAAATTGTTGAGAATTTTCAGCCATGGTGGAAATCAATAACTTAGTTTCATCAGGGGTCTTGTTAACCAAAGCCCCACCACTGGCTGCATCTAGCATGCTCCTATCCATTGGTGATAATCCCTCATAGAAATATTGTATCAAGAGCTGGTCAGAGATTTGATGGTGTGGGCAGCTGGCACACAGTTGCTTAAAGCGCTCCCAATATTCATATAGAATCTCTCCAGTGTCTTGTCTAACCCGTATTTCCTTCCTTATATTGGGGTCTAGGGGTAGGGAAAATTTTTCTAGAAATCAAGCTCTTCAAATTTTTCCCATGTAGTGATGGATCCCGGATGGCGGGGTAGAATAACCGGCTTTAGCCTTGTTCCGCCAAAGAGAAAGGAAAGTCCCTCAACTTGATGTGATCTTCAGTGACTCCTTGAGGCTTCATTGTGGAGCACACCACATGGAATTGTTCCAAATGTTTATGTGGATCCTTACCTGCAATACCACGAAAAGTAGGAAATAAATGAATAAGACCAGACTTAAGTTCAAATGCCTCTTCCGTGTTAGGGAATGTAATGCATAATGGCTGTTGGTTCACATTAGGAGTTGCCAACTCCCTCAAAGTCCTTTGGGTTGCCATTGCTATTTGGAGAAATTGTACTTCTTCTTCTTCGATTCACTTGATGAATCACTGAAACAAACTCTTGCTCAATTCTTGAAGGTGTTGCTTATTGAATCTTGTTATATGCAACTTTGCTTCTGTCAACCTTCTTGCGGTCTTCGATCTGGATCAAATTCAAGATTTCCTGTACGAAAAGATCGAGGCATAAAACAACAGAAAATAAAACCTGTGCAATAAATCACTTAAAACACCAATCCCTGGTAACGACGCCAAAATTTGGTGGGTGTCAAACCTCCTAAAATAAAGTTAAAATAAAAAGTCTAATTGCCAACAACAAGTCGTCCAAATTAAATCAGTGCGGGCGGTTCCACTGTGCAATGGGTTACCTTTCACCACGATTCCAAAGAGTTTACGAATCCAATATACCGAATTAATTCAAAGGAATTCAATTTATAAATAGGGCAAGTAGGGTCGCCTCGTGGAACGTAGACAACCCGAGGGGAATAGGGGGGTTTTTTGGAAAAGAGAGCAACTAATTAAAAACTAATAAAAGCTAAAATTTCAATTTAATTAAAATGGCAAGAATCAAATAACACAAATATCAATTACTTAAAACAATCTAGTCAAGGAATTAATCTTGGCACTGGTGCACATAACTGATCATAGATCCCAACAGATATTCACATGTTCATGAATAAATTGGTTATAGTGGTCAAGCGGCGCACCAACCATAATCTTTCCTTAATTTTATAGTAGTCCGAAGATAAACTACCCTCTTGTGAACTAGACAACCCTAGAAACGCTCATAGGATTTGATGTAGTCACAGCATTAGGAAATAGAAAGACCCAATTCTAGATGGCAAACACACATGCGGGTTTACTTAGGCTAGATTAATTATCCCCACGATCCAAATTAGATCGCTTGCGAGGCGGTGAAATTGTCTCGTTTGCCACTAATTAGGTTGCTTAAAGGCAACCCGCCAATACCCTAATTGACTATATATTATTTAGACAATTGAATAACTGGCCATATTACCCAATAAACCCAAATAATAATTAATTGAAAATAGAGAATAATTAAATACCCATGAACATATAAATTAAAATTAATAATCAAAACGATCTCACAGTTATGGTGCCCCACGCCTTGATTATTCCTCAACTAGATAAGGAATTAGCCACGCCTCGACCTTGAAGCCATGCAAGACGTTGATTCCATGCACTCGGTTTAAAAGAAAAACAAACAAGTAAATTGTTTAAGGTAAAATCTCCAATTGAGAACTACGGACACTGCCTAGATATCAAACAAAACTTCTGTCTAGGAAATTGTATGATAAAAGACAGACAACAACGAAAAGAACCAAAAAGCAATATTAGTCTCTTGTCCTCCCTACTGGCCCGAACAAGAGAAGGCCAAAGAAAATAATTAAAACTAACTAGGCTCAAGATCGTCCCCTCGGAGAAGCGCACGAAAGAAAACAAGATAAAACTAAAATAACGCTTAACTACAAGTCCTCTCTCTTGGCGACTGAAAAAAAACTAAAGAAAAGTAACTAACCAAAAAAGCTAGGCTAACGTTATCATCTTGTGCACCAAGAAATAATAAAAGAAAACAAGAACAAAAACTAGCTAAGGATTCTGCCTCTTTCCACCGTATGACTTTTCTTTAATATAGGTTTTACTTGGCCTTCAATTCAAACCCACAAGGAATGTGAGACTCCAACTCCAAGTTGCTCCTGGAAGTCTACCCCAACAAGGAAATAGTGTTGACTTTCCCAAACAGCTTCAGTATGCCAACAAAATAGGAAATATGCGCTGGGCCCCACGTGGACCTTCAATTTGCATGCAATCCCCCTTTCTCAAGGCACGGGCGTCCGGAGAAACAAGTCTTACGGAATTTTTGCCAATAAAGTCCAACTTTTCATTACCAAGTACATGGTGATACAAAACCCAAATATAAGCGATAAACCAATTCTTTTGCACAATAAAAGGAGATTTTAGGCCTCAATAACCTCCATTAACACATGCAAATATCCCTCTATCATCCAGCGATGAGGAAATATGGCCTTGGGATGGCGATGTGGTTGATGCAGATAGTTGATGCTACTTGGTAGAATTCTTGATTGAGCATCTATGGGAAGGGATCTCTTTTGTGCAATCGAGAGGTGAAGGAGAGGAGCTTTGGAATCCTACTTGCTTGGAAGCTACAATTGGTTATGGCAAGTGTGACAGTTTTTACAGTTCAAGAACATTGGAACCGAGGAAAAAGAGAGAACTAAATTACTATGCGGTGGCAAAAGTTGTTGATCAATTTGACAAAGATCTATTCTCTCATTATGAGGCGGTGTGAATAAGTATTCAGAATCAAAGCGGACTATACAAGCGCCTACAACGTGTTATTTCTTGGAAGGGCTAGAGACTCCAAGTAATGAAAAAAAGCTTTCCTGAATTGGGATTGACAGAAGGCGTATCGAGAAATGAGCGGGATTGAATCGGTCTGTATATGGCCAACTTCCTGAATAGTACATGGTCTGAATTTTTGCTTCAGCGAAAATTATCATATCCAAGGAACTACTTCAAAGCTAAGTCGGACTATGTACAAGAGCCAATTCCCCAGAACATGCACCTTTGAGGTGAATTTGGAAATGGTTCTTAGAAGAAAGATCTACCACTTTGCGTTACGGACACCTTATGGAGGAATGATGAGTGAAATTTCAGAAGCGAACTCCATTTCCTCATAGAAAGGAGCCGCAGTACATGATCCTATGGCTAACATTACGGGAAAGTGGAGACTTGGCCATGAACACTGCACATTGATTGGATTAGAGGCTGTACCAATTTCATGACTCCTTATGTTTCCAAATTCCCAAGAGAAACTTATGTGAATTCAAGGGATCTTGATCTAGGAATGCAAAGATTCATGATAAGACTAGTTTCATGAAAGACAGGCGTTTGGGGCACTAAATACTTCAAGAACAACTTCAAAAGTGCCGAGATGCGGTGAGGCAAAGGCGATCCACGATAACTTTTTTGGCATGAACAAAGCATCCAGAATATTTCATGGACCAGAAGAAAGGATGAAGGGAAAAAACAAGAAAAGAAAAGAAAGGATTTCACCATGTTGAATGGGGTAATAAGTTCTATCTTCTCAGTACCATTGGTCTTTTCGTTGTTGAACACTTAACCAGGATGAATAGTAACGAGAATCTGGTGGAACATTGGAAGCTCTTTTTGAAACAACGGAAAAGATTATTATTATTATTTGTGAAGACAAAGTTGATCTAACAAATTCTCTAGACATACAAAACACACAAACTCTTGATGCATACCGTGACAATGAGAAGTGAGAATGTGAAAATGAGGTATGGGTTGGTTGATTTGATAAGGAAAGAAAAAACAAATTTTATTTCATTAATTCTTTGCCAAAAATTGATATATTTTATGGATTAATGATGTATATACTGACAGCATATATACTAACACCTTGGACCGCGTGTCATTTTAACTACAATTTAAATTTGGACTTCATTTTTACGGTGGCATGCATGCATCTAAGGATACAACATTAACCCTTTCTTTTACAGCCTAAAAGACTCAAGCATAACTCAGTTTTACCCATAAATCCATTTGGTCTCCCAACTATTAAAATTAGAAATGCCTCATGTGAAAATATTTTCAAGGCACTACATTTAGAAATTACTAGCTGCAGAAGCGGTGTCTTTATAAATGTTGATAGTGAACTTGATTTAGAAAATATTGTTGCACTGCAAGATTGGTTAGAAGAAGGTCAATTTGCTGTTGGAGAAATAATACCGAACAATGCTAAAACTAATAACAAGAATAGAAAAATAAGAACACGCTTGAGCGTGTTAGATAGCACTTCTTAAGAAACTATTTCGGTTATTGAAGCGTTTCCTCGGAATTAAACAAACCTTCTTCTTTCTCTAAAGAAGGAAGATTATCGACAAACTATCACTATATCGGTGAGAGCGAGAGAACAAGGAAAGTAAGAAAAAGAGCAGAGAGGAAGAGATAATAGAAGGAAAAGGTATGTGTCGACTAATGGGAAAGAAGTTAGGTATTTATAGGAAAAATTCAGTAAAGAGCCGTTAGGCTTTTAAGTGTCTGCTAGAAGGTGCGTTTATGTCATAAAGATAACAATTCAATCTCATAAAACCGTTGCATGATTTTAGAAAAGAAACATTAGCAAAGTAATCTGCAAGATTTAATGTCATAAAACCGTTGCATGATTTTAGGAAAGAAACATTAGGAAAGTAATCTGCTGAGATATTAGGAAACATGTTACCGTTGCAGATGAGATTTAGGCAATGTGTAGATAAGCTTCTAACGGAGATTTAGGCAACGTGCAGATAAGCTTGTGACGTTTCAATCCAAGCTTTTATCAAAAAAATAATTATTTTAATTATTTTTCCTGGCAAAAGCAAAATCAGACTGGGCCCTATTTTAACCCATGCACCGGGGGTGGAATGCAACGTGCAGATAAGTTTCTAGTGTTTTAGTCCAACCTTTTATCAAAAAATTAATTATTTTAATTATTTTTCCTGGCAAAAGCAAAATTAGACTGGCCCCTATTTTAACCCACGTGCAGGAGGGAATCCGCCAACTTGAACTGGATTAACCCAACTCAACTCACCCCTCATGTGCGTGAACCCATACTAGTTCTCAATTCATCACAAGCCCAATAAAGAGTCAAACATTATAAACCAATAAAAGGCCTTTTTCATTTTCCAATGTCGGATAGAAATATTTTGAAATACCTTCATTTATAACAATCTCCTACCTATTTCAAAAGATTTTGAACAAGAGAGTAAAAGAGGAAGAAAAAATTTGTTAGATATGTTTGGGCTCAACGTAATGGTTTGGTGCCTTTTGGACTATGAACCAAACTTAAAGCGATAAAACATGTCCCTGAGAATTATTGGTGAAATAAAATTTCTATAAACCAATAATTCTTGTTGTATGATAGAGATCTTATCAATCACATTGTAACCCATAATTTGCTGTTCAATACGATTTTACGCATTTTAGGCTGTGCATCTGCCTGGTTGTTCATGAGAGTTCTAAGATTTGGCCAAAGAATCTTATAGCGGCCTACTCTACTCTCATATATATAGGTGAATTTATCAAGTGTATACTACTTTAAATCCTATCTCCCTAACAGCATATAAATTCATTAAGGTATCAAACTCAACCTCACAAATTACTAGCAATCAAAGCACTTATCTCAGAAGGGATTTAAATTTCAAGTGCTTCACAGTGAATATCGACTTGTTATTACCCATATAAACCTACTTCATGAGATCACCAATCACATAGGTTGAGTTACCATTTCTATTGACAACCGTTGGTCTAAATCCCATCTCCATTGTAGTTTGAAGAATTAATTTTCTTCCTACAAATTTAGTCAAAGGATCGATTAAATTGAACTCTGACTTCACAAAATCAATGGAAATAATTTCATCTCTAAGCAGCTGCTTTACGACATCATGTCTCAATCTCATGTGTCGACTTTTATAATTATAAGATTTATTTTTTGCAATAGCAATAGTTGCTTGACAATCATAATGTATGGATACCGGAGGCAACATATCCTTAGTTAAAGGAATATTATTTAAAAATTTTCTTAGCCAATCAGCCTCAAAACCAATCAACTCCAGAGTTATAAACTTTGATTCCATAGTTGACCTAGTAGTGATTTTCTACCTAACAAATTTCCAAACTACTGCACCACCACCAAAGGTAAACATATAACCATTAGTGAATTTTGTATCGTTTGAATCCAAGATCTAAGTAGCATCACTGTATCCCTCTAATACAGTGGGAAATCCACTATACAAGATACCAAAATTCATGGTACCTCTCAAATATTTCGGTAGCCTAACTAATGCAAACCAATGCTCACGATTGGGATTGTAAGTATATCTACTCAATCTACATACAACATAAGTTATATTAGGTTTCATGAAATTCATTAGATGCATTAGACTTCCAATAATCTGAGCATATTTAGACTGAGCAATTGGATCACCACTGTTTTTCTTTAATTGAGTGTTAGTATCATAAGGAGTGCTCACAGGTGTCACATCATAATTTTCAAATTTCTTAAGAAATCTCTCTCTATAATGTTCTTGTGACAATGTTATTCCATCATCTCCCCTTATGATTTTAACACCCAATATAATTTTTGCTTCACCCAAATCTTTCATATCAAAGTTAGAAAACAAGAAATGATTTGTACTATTGACAATACTTAAATTTGTACCAAATATAAGCATGTCATCCATATACAAACTAATTATCAGATATTGATTGTCTACAACTTTAACATATATACATTTATCCACTTCTACAGATAAAAAATCATCTTTTATCAATGCTCGATCAAATTTCTCATGCCACTATTTAGGAGCTTGTTTTAAATCATAAAGAGACTTAATTAGTTTACAAACCTTATTTTCTTGTCGAGATACAATACATCTATCAGGTTGAAACATATAAATTTCTTCTTCTAAATCACCATTTAAAAATGCAGTTTGACATCCATTTGATGTACAAAAAGTTTATAAACAAAAACTAAAACAAATAAAATACATATAGAAGAAATTCTTGTTACTAGTGCAAATGTGTCAAAATAGTTAATATTTTGTTTTTGAGAAAATCCTTTGGTTACTAAACGGGCTTTGTATTTATCTATAAAGTCATTGGGATTATATTTCCTTTTAAAAATCCATTTGCAACTAATAGGTTTCGCACCAAGAGATAAATCTACCAAAATCCAAGTTTTATTTTTCATAATAAAATCAATTTTAGCTTTAATTGCTTCTTTCCAAAATTAACTATTGAAAGAAGAAATAGCATCAGAATATGTTAAAGGGTCATTATCAATAAGAAAAGTTTGAAAATCATTTCCATATGAAAATTCTTTTCTGGACCTTTTACTCCTCCTTAATTCCTCATTAGAGGTTATTTCTTTATTTATTTCTACAAGTGCATGAGAAATTTTATTAAATAGTGGAAAAATATGTTCAAAGAATTCAGCATTTTTTGTCTCAATAATTGTATTACGATCAAGCACATCACTTCTTAAAATAAGAAAGAGCAAATGGCCAAAAATGTCACTAAACTATTGACTTCTATGTCTTTCGGTCACTAAACTTCTTTTTTAAACAAAAATGTCACCGAACTCCTAAAATCACGCCATTTTTACCATTCCGTCAAATATTCAAGTTAAGTGGGACGGAGGAGCTGTTTCTTGGACTGTTGTGAGGGACAATTTTGTCTCAATTTCTTTAGCCTTTTTGTTATACCAATGATGCACTAGTGGGATGAATTACAAAATAGGAATCATTTAAAAACAAAGAATGCAAAATATTTTCCATTACATTTGGAAGAAAACCAATTCTCGATTAATTTGGGGTAAAACAAAATGTGACAATAAATTAAATTGTTCTTCTTCTCTACTTGCATTACCGACGGCAGCCCCAGCGAAATTGTTCAACCCAGTGGAATTCCAAATCCAAATCCCTAAAATCGAACTCAAAACTGCAGATTCTTCTTAAAGCTGAGTTTTAGCTTTGGTAGAGTGGGATGCCAATGATGGAGAATTTGACTGGGCTTTAGATTTAACTTGAGAAATTTCTTACTCCATCTCGGCCAAGATCCTAATCGGGGCACCCACTGGAGCTGTTTCACCTTCATTAATAACAATGGCGGCCAAAATCCCATCATAAAAAGTTTCAACGTCCATATCGGGTATATTAGATTCGACTACCATGATGGGCTCGCCCTTTGGACAAGACATCTCCTCAATTCAACCAGGAAACAATTTTTCCCTCGGTCATGGTGGAGCTAAGACAAAAATGAAGATCTTCCATCTTGATTGAATGGCTGCGACTTTGCAGCTTCCACTTACTGCTTTTAATGGGAGAGATAAGAGACGTTAGATTTGGGAAGTTGTTGATAGTGATGAGGAGAATCAGAGGGATGCCATTTTCTTGATGAATTCTCAGAAAAGGGATTGGATTTTGTGATTTCAAGGAATCAGAAGGAGAAGTGTTAAAAATGTCGAGTAGAAATAGTGAAAAAAATAGTGAAAATGGTGATGGATAAAATGAAAGGCAAACTGCTCTGCGCAGTTATGGGTTTGTTGTTGACTTGAAGAAAATAAGAGCATGGGAGTCACGTTAAGTATTAGCGGAACCGCTTTGACTTGATGAGGAAATAATTTGAAATGGGAGTAAAAGACTCTGTCAATTTGACGGTAAGTCTATATTGTCCTCAATGGAAACTACACCGCCACCTTCCATCAAGCCATAATGGAATAAATGAGATGGAAGAGAGGTTGATGGGATAAGCGCATAGGAAGTTAACGAGGGTACTTAGACAAATTCTCCCGACAAAACTGAACGAAGTACATCAG